>CM032627.1:18067501-18278145 GCA_019097785.1 Fraxinus excelsior | reverse complement strand
GGTCGTTCCTTATGCAATTCGTTTCATCCATGTTTTCCCTAAAATATACGTAGACCATCGGATGACCTCCTACCCAAAATAAACGATTAAGGCGTGAAAGGTTAACGAGCAAGCAAAAATATGGACAATGCAGTGGTTACGAACATAACATGCAAACGTGTAGGAACCAAGGACCATTAACTAACCCGGGCACTTTAATTCATGTCAACATCAAATTCTTCATTCATGAATAATATACTTTTGTATTTTTATGTTATTTTCTCAGTTCATTTCAATACTTTGTAGTCATTCGAAGAACAATATAAAATATAAATTTAGTACTATGATTTCAATATCATTATATAGTCATGTACTGAATTTAAAACGACAATTCGAAATCATATCAAAGAGTTCGTAAACTATCAAACTACATTAACTTCACCACTTCATCAATATAAATTATGACAATGACAATGAGTTTCTTATTTAAAGTGTTCACAAAATGAAGATATACGAAGATATCTACATGTCCTCAACAATGGACAGAGAATATATCTTACTACCATCCTCGTCATCGGAGCTTATGATGATGACATCTCCTAAGACATCGAGACTTGTATTGTGTCCATTTGATGGGATTTTGACTGGATGATCTCACGATCGGTAATACAACCACCAACTCTATGTTCTCATGTCTTACCTTCGTTTCCCAAATCGGAAAATGGAATTGGAAGAACAATCACCCCACGACGACGATTTCTTGATTGAGGAATGTATGGACCTATGACATGCATTTGTTCATCGTCTTCCTAGTCGATGATGATTGGATTGTCCACTGAAGACTCGAATGGGGAGAGGTTCTTAGCAACATCAATATGAGGAGTTACTTCGGTTGTATAAGACATATTTGAAGGAAGAAGTTTTTATTGTTAGAAATTTATTGTAAGGAATTGTGTTTGAATATTGTATTTGAAGCCATACGCATGCTTATATAGGCCCCGTTCGGTAGGGATTAATATCCAATTAAAATTGAAAATATGGCCGTTATTGGGTCCCACTCGTCTAATAAAAGTCAACAATAACGGTTAGTTTTTCAATTTTAATCTGATTTTAATCTCTACCGAACATGCCCATAGATGAGTAAAGTATAGTGTAATTACATTACTAGAGCACACACGAACTCCTACTTTATGTAATTACAGTTGATTGACATTTGTTTGACAACATATGTTTTAGACATTATTGTCATCTTGATAGTGAAGTTGTATTTATTACCAACATGCTTGTGAAGTCAACACAGTACTATACTTATAATAAGATGACAATAATGTCTAAATTATATTGACGAACTCATACATGTCTAATTAGTTTATTTTAACTCTTTTTTAATCTAATTGTCATTTTACAAGTTTGTCGATTGGTTCGACTTTGTTATTGACATTTCTTATTGTTCTCATAGTTCAAAAACTTGTTATCGATATTTGGACCATGTTTATCTCAACACTTGACAGTTCATATATCTAGAACGAGATTTCATTCCGATTCTGAGAGTTCTATACATTTCTTGATATTTGAAGTGTTGTTCTCGACATTAAATACCTCTTATTCTCGACAATTGATATTTCAACTGTCATGAATGATAATTTGTAAATGTGTACACAATATAAGACTTGAACAACATGCTATTACTATTGTAAATTATTATTGTCTCCATTTCAATTTTACATCGAAACTCAAAACTATACCATCAACCAAAAAAAACTGTCTAATGATGATATATAAAATGATGTTGCAAATGTTTTTTCGAAAACACAAAATGCTCTACTCCAACAACATTATAAACTAACTAAACATCCCTCTTATCATTTTTATGACTAGATCGTATGAAAAGAGTCCTCATGCTAGCTCTAGGCATCTTCACCCTAAGAGATTGAGGTCAGCATGGCAACGATGCATTGACGTTAGGAGGATATGCGATGGTGGCAACCACAATTGAAGGCTTCCTAGACAAGTTATCGACATTGCCAGCATCTACTTCTGTTGCCTCGACATGCTATTCTCCAGGTGCAGTGCTGGACAACGTAAAATCATCATAATGAGCACATACAAGCATATATCCAACACCGTCAACATAACCAAATCCACTGTACTCATCACTCACCTTGTGTCCCCCAAATTTTGCAAATCTAAATATTTTAAAAAATCAATCCGCAACCCCTACTGACCCCACCCACTTCTCTTTTCTCTCCCAATATTAAACCAATAATTTCTTGACAGAAAAAAGAGCAAAAAAGCAAGAAATTGACAGAGTTCATGAGGGTGTCATGTCCTAAAATTTGCTTGCTTTCACTCTATAAACTCTTTCTCTCTCTAGCATTGTGTCTGTGTTATGTTAGGGTAGAGTTGGAGGTAGTTTTTATTTATTTATTTTACTTTTTATTTTCATTTTCTTTTCCCCTTTCATTTCCTTTCTGCCCGTCAAGTAATGAAAGCAAATTACCAATTATCTTCGCAAGGTCTATTAAGAAAATATTAACCTCAACTATTTCAACTCGGTGTAATTGAATCATTTAATTAAAAATAACAAGACCATGACTATTAACTAAACAACAATACATGAATATCAACCTTAGAAACTTTAGCTTCCAAGATTGATATTTCCCTCTACCATTTCCATGACGCATATCCCTTCTACTTCCTCCCCACAATTTAAATACAACCCTCTTCAAAACTTCTTTCCCCTGTCCCTTTCTTTTTCAACTTTTACTTTTCCTCTTGTTTGCCTTTCTTATGATGGATCATTTCTCTACCAACTCTATCAATAGCTTCTATAATTACTTTAGTGGAATTGATGATCTTAAATGTGTGTTCTTGTCTAATAATTTATGTCAATTTAGTTTCTTCAAATTTTTTATTCCCCCTAAGATCCTTTCATACTTGGTTGACCCTTCTCGTTCAAAAACTTAGATTGCTAGTGTGGGTGAAAATAACTTGATGAATATGAAAAGTGTAGTTTTTATACTTATTCGGTAATCTAAATCAAGATATTTTGTTGTCTTTTGAATAAAGTTCTATATAATTTATGTTATATTATATTTTGTAGGTAAAACTTTATGTTTAATGAATAATTGAAGAAAAGAATGCAAAATAGTGAAAAATGAACAAATTCATAGTACGATGACTTGGAAGCAAGCATTAAATTAATTGGGCCTCAATTTATACTTCTAATTAAATAAAAAATTTGGCTACTTGAGATTAAATATATAAACAAAGAGAACATTGGGTTGAAATTTAAAAAAGAGGCCCATTTGTCTTCACACACACACACACACACACAAAAGGAGGCGCCGACAGCCATTGGAAACGGAAAAAAAGAGCAAAAGTGGAAGCCACTTGGAACAGAAGGAGAACAATTGTAGCTGAACATAACAAAACAATTGAAACTGCACATATATATACTCACAGATAGTGGCTGACAGCTTCTGGGAAAACAAAGGAAGGCAGCTTTTGATTTATACATATACACACAAAGGAAAGGCTGAAATTGGAGGAAAATAGCCGGAAACTTGAGCAGAAGAAAAAAGGGCAAATTGTGGGAGAAAAGCTAGGCTGTTGTTTTAATGATTCCACACTCATATACATGCATAGAAAGTGGAAGTTGAGGCAGAGAGTTATCTATATATATATATATAGACACACAAACATGATAAACACAAAGAGAAAAAAAAAAAAAGAGGAGAAGAAAAGTCGAAAATTACGGTTGGAGGACAAAAATAGGGGCTGAAATTGAGAAATATATACACACGAGTCGCTTCACATTTCGTCAATTTTGGTGATATATTTCCACTCTTCCGTGTTTAATTTCAATGTATGAGTGACTAAATACTTTTATTGTCAGGATGAATGATGTAACTTAAGGTTTTTATTATATGCTTAATTTCAAGATTTTCATGTCATTTTGATACTTGTTAATTAATTATTTTGTGTTTAATGCTTTAATTGTTTACGCAACAATTGATTGATTTAGGAATAATACTAAAACGAAGAGGTCATTTATAATTCTAGTTTGTGCAATAATTGACAAAGATATTATAAGAGATCGAGAGATAATTATAGGCCATACGATCTTTGTTGAATTCTTATAAATAAATGTGTTCATATATGTGTGAATTTACATAGAGATATAGTAAGTTAGGTATAAGAATATGATTAGTGTTGCTCGAGAGAGATCACTAATTACATCAGGTTAATTCGATCGTTGGCACGTATGAAAACTGGTTGAATAAATTGGAATTAAATATACGATAAACAAACCTATGTGAAATCAGAAATCCTAACTATCCATCACATAATCTTATCTACAGTTTTAGTTTGAGTATGTTATTTTAGTTAATAGTTAGTTATTTTATTTATTAGAACTTTTTTTTAGAAAACACAATTTGATTTGATAATTAGTTACCCGTTTAATTTAAATTGAAACTAGGTTAATTTTAAAAATTTATAGTAGATAATAGTCTCTATGTGACGATATTTGAACTCGATAAATCCACTTTATTACTTGTCACGATCTGTACACTTGGCGAAATTTCACAAATAAGCTTTTGGTGCCGTTGCCGGGACTAGTTTATTTGCTTTATTTTTTTATTAATTCTAATTCTAATTCTAATTTCAATTTAGAATTTGTTTTTGTTTTTATTTTTTGTTTGTTTTAGTGTGTTTTTGTTTTCATTTTCATTGCAAGTGTCCCTACATGCAAAGTTCGAGAATTGGTAATCTAGTACCCTTTGATTTAGAAATCGAACGCACTTTTAACCAGCGAATTAGGCAACAACAAGAGAATATCATGGCAAAATAGAACAAAGAAGGGCCACCAACACAAGTTGAACAACCAATCGAGATTGATGAAGATGATTTACCACTTGGACAATTCATCACACCAATTGTTGCACCAAATCAATCAAGCATCGTTTATCTCTCATTTGGGCAACCAAACTCTCAACTGAGGACATACATCATTTTATTGTTCCAGAATGGATTATCATTTTATGGGAAACCTAATGAGAATCCACACAATCACATATCACGCATTTTGGACATCTACCAAAATTACAATTTTCATAGAATATCTGATGAAACAATCAAGTTGAGACTCTTCCTACATACACTCAGAGATGGAGCAAGATAATGGTTGGATGCCTTACCTGCTGGAAGCATTAGGTTCTGGAATGATCTCATACAAAAATTTGTAACAAAATACTTTCCACTGTAAAAAATAACTAAAATAAGATATAAGATATCAACTTTTCAGCAGGATGAATTAGAAAGTTTTTATGAAGCATGAGAAATGTTTAAGGACTTGATCAGGAAGTGTCCTAACCACGATATTAAGAAAAATTTTCAAGTTCAGTACTTCTACACTGGCTTAAACCTAGCATGTCGTATATCTATAGATGTAGCTTCAAATGGATCTATCACATTAAAGTCATCCAATAAAGTTGAGGAATTATATAAGACGGCCTTCCGAAAGATCCACACATAAGAAACACACATGTCTACATGAGGTAGATGATTTCTCGACATTATCAACACAGATGTCAGTTTTAGAGAAGAAGGTGATAAATCACTTGACTACGAGTATTCAACAAAAGCAGTGCAAACATAATTTTTGGTTTACGGTATATGTGGTGGAGTTCACAATAGTGGGGGAATGCCATATAATATTGATGAGTGTATTTTACTTATACTTTTGATATCATCTAAACTTGATATTTAACTTATTTTTACGAGTTTTAAAATGTTTTAATGTGTATTTTGATGTTGTGATATATGTTGATGAAATTGAAGGAGATAAGTAAAAGTTGGCAAATTGGAGAAATGACTAAATTGTAAAAGATCCAAAGTTCAAGGATTAAAGTGAAAATACTCAAAAGTTGAGTCAGATCTCAAAATCAAGATTCGAGAGTGCTCGGAGTCAATTGGATGAAGAAATAAATTAAAGGGATCAAATATAGTCAAAGTATGATCACACATCATTTTCTAACCGAAAAGGTTATGGTCCAGATTTGTAGTCTTATATTGAGACTCATTTTTGACATACAAAAGTTTTAATTGGAAAAAGATATCTTAAGCAAAGTTATACCCCTTTGAGTCATCTTTCCAAAGCATTTTGAATCACCTTAATCGGACATTATGAGAAAGAATTATGATAAAAACACCGAACGACGCACACTGTAGTTTTTCTACCCAAAGTGGACGTTACAGCGCTGGGTTTTGGGTGCTGCAGCACCCACATTGCTGAAATTCAATAGAATCATGCACGCTAAGCCGTTGCTGGGCGAGAAAACGAATTTTAAATATTTTTGGACTCTTTTCTTGGCCCAACATAATTACAACCCTTCCAATACTTCAAAATACTATAAATACAACATTTAAGACTTAATTCTAGTGGGGAGAAAGGTTCAAGAGGCAAGGGAGATTCAACACACAATCGAATGAGGCAAATATGACATAATTCAAGAAATCAAATTGAGGCAAGAACAACATCAAGGAAGAAGAATGAAGATCTATCCAAAAATTAGTTTTTTCTATTTTCTTTTTTATGTTTTCTATTTTAAATTATATAGATTTCATGTTTCTTATCATGAACTAAACTATTCTTATAAGGCTTGATTGTAACCAAAACTTGAGAGTATGATTTGAATTTATTTTACTTATTTCTATGAAATTTTCCATTACATTTATTTGTGTTATGATTTCTATGCTTTCAATTAATTGGCCACTAATTGAATGAATATATGCTAGTCAATTCCAACACTCGAGAGATGGGAATTTAGACGCGATCATAAAATTAATACAACATATATTTTATAGGTTTTGAGAGAAAGTATATGATCTATTAAATTTATTCCATAAAAGAATCATGAACTTGATACTTTCTAGATTTTAATTCGTAATAGAAATATTAGAATTAATTTTTAGGATTAATTTTTATCTAGCACTCAAAAGAGGGGGTAGAATTACATTAGGGTTCTTGCTTGTAAACATAGAAAATTGATTAAAGATAACTAAGTTTTTGAGAATCATATTTGATAGTTAAGTGAAATCATAACCCTAAGCTTTCTCACTGATTATTCTTCTAGCTTGCATTTATTTGTTGAATTCGTCACCATATTAGTTTAAAAACATTGATTATAACATTTATTCATCTAGATAAAATAGAGGCTATATAATTATAGTACTTAGTATAAAATTAAATATCAATCCATGCAGGTTCGAAACTCTTACTCCAATACTATATTACAAAACTTGATACTGTACACTTGCGGTATAATTCACGTTGCATAAAATGCCCGACGGACATTTCAAGAGACAGTGGAAGTTAACTGTGTACAAAATTATCAACGCCAACATAAAAATGCATTCGTAATCACCATAACTTATCTTGGAGTAACAACCAAAATAATCAGCAACAGCCACCCCCTGGTTTTCAATAGTAAGAGAACAAATCATCTCTGGAAGATGTCTTGGGTAAATTTATACAGAAGACCTACCAGTATATGGCGAAGACTGAAACAACCTTGCAAAATCATTCAGAAGCCATAAAGGGGTTGGAAACTCAAATAGCTCAGCTGGCCCATGATAGGAATGTAAAATGCATATTTTTCCCTCCTTATTTTATGCGCTCGTATGATTATTTTGTACCAAAATGTACTTATGAATCTCATATTTTGATTTAGGTGGCAATTTAATGAAGATGACGTAATTTGGAAGAAATATGTGAAAATGGACCAAAGTCAAGGACTAACGTATAAATATACAAAAGTTGTGTCGAACCAAACGATGAAGATATGAGAGTACTATGTGTCAATTGGTTGAAAGAAGACGTCAAAAGGATGAAATATCGTCAAAGTATGATCACACATCAATTTTCAATCGAAAAGTTATGCACCGATTTTTAGTCTCATATTGAGACCCATTGTTGACATAGCAAACGATCGAATTGAAAGATGATATCTGAGGCAAAGTTGTAGCCCTTTGAATTATCTTTCCAACCTCTACATTAGTTTAGAGGTTAAGGTATTACTTTTAAGTGCATGTGACAGTACACACCAGCCCACACTATCTTAGAAAGACCACAAGGAGCCCTATCTAGCAACGCAACTACTCCAAAGGGACGGGTGTAATCAATTACAACAAAAAGTGAGGTACAACTGCATGAAATTATAGTAAAAAGACGAGTAATAGAGACAAATAAAGCGCCTACTTTAGATGAAGAGCAAGTTAAGAGACTAAAAAGTCAACTAAGAAAAATTTGAAAGAGAATTCAAACACATCACAGGCTAAAGCGGTCGTTTCTATCAAATAATATGTACCCCATTCCATTTCCTTAGAGACTGCATAGACAAGAACTGGACAAACAATTCTCTAAGTGTATTGAAGTGTTTAAAAAATTGCACATCAATATTCCATTCGCAGATGGTCTAGCACAAATACCCAGCTATGCAAAATTCATGAAAGAAATTCTTACTAACAAGATGAAGCTAAAGGATTATGAGACTGTGATACTAACTGAGGAGTACAGTGCATTTTTACAGAATAAATTGTCTCCTAAACTCAAGGATCCAAGAAGTTTTACCATACTTTGTACCATATGAGATAAATATTTTGAACATGTTTTATACATTCTTGGCACAAGTATAAACTTAATGCTATCATCTTTGTACAAAAAACTAGGAATTGGAGAGGCCAAAACAACCACAATATCATTGCAGCTAGTTGACCGCTCCATAAAGCATCCAAGGGGGATTATTGAAGATGTCTTGGTGAAAGTAGACAAATTCATTTATCCTGCGAATTTCATTGTATTATATATGAAAGAAGATTGAGATATTCCAATCATTTTGGACATGCCATTCCTTGCTATAGGAAAAGCTTTGACTGATGTATACAAATGACAGTTAATTTTGAGATTGGAGGATGAACAAGTCACTTTCAACGTCTTCAAAACAATGTAGTATCCATCTGAATCAAACTCTTGTTACTATATCAATATTATAGATAATTTGGCGGTAAAGTCAGTTGCACATAACCATCTTACAGAGCCATTGGAACCATGCCTTGTTCATTTTGGATCCAACATAGTAGAAAATCTTGAAATTGAGAAGTACATCAATTATTTGGAATCATCGCCACCTGCTGCATTCCCAAGGAGACACCAATTTGAAGAACTTGGTAAAGGCCCTGCTAAACCATTGCCATCTATTCAACATCCACCAACTCTTGAACTGAAACCTCTACCAATGTATTTGAAGTATGCCTATCTAGGGGAAATTGCTACATTGCTAGCCATCATTGCAAGCTCTATAATAGATGAGGAAGAAAAGAAATTATTTAAGGTGCTCAGAGAACACAAAACTGCAATTGGATGGTCCATCGCTGGCATAAAGGGTATCAATCCATCATTCCACATACACAAAATTCTTATGGAAGATGACTTCAAACCATCAGTTGAGTATCAAAGGAGATTAAATCCCAGTATGAAAGAGGTGGTTCGGGATGAAGTACTTAAACTTTTAGATGCATGTATTATATATCATATTTCTGATAGTAATTGGGTGAGTCTAGTGCAAATAGTACCAAAGAAAGGGGGCATCACCGTGGTGAAGAATGAGAACAACGAACTCATACCTACCAGAACAATAACGGGATGGAAGGTCTGTATTGATTATCGAAAGTTAAACACTACAACGAGAAAAAAAATCACTTTCCTCTACCATTCATCGACCAGATGTAGGAAAGATTAGCAAAACATTCTCATTATTGCTCTTTGGATGGACACTCGAGATACAACCAGATCCCAATTGCTCCTGAAGATCAAGAGAAAACATCATTTACATGTCCATACGGAATCTTTTCATTTAGGAGGATGCCATTTGGTTTATGTAATGCACTTGTCACATTTCAGAGATATATGATGGCAATCTTCTCATACATGATTGAAAAATTTGTTGAGGTATTTATAGATGATTTCTCAATTTTTGGGTCTTCATCTGATACATGTCTTAAGAATCTAGCATTAGTTCTACAAAGGTGTGAAGAAAGCAATCTTGTGCTGAATTGGGAGAAGTGCCACTTCATGGTTTAGGAGGGTATTGTATTGGATTATCGAGTATTAGGTAATGAATTGAGGTTGACAAGACAAAAATTCAGGTAATTAAAAAATTGCTTCCACCTACTTCAGTAAAGAGAATCAGAAGTTTCCTAGGTCATGCGGGATTCTATAAAAGGTTTATCAAGGATTTCTCAAATATTACTAAAACATTATGTAATCTACTTGAGAAGGATGTCAAATTTTAGTTTATTGAGGAGTGTTTGACAACATTCAACATACTTGAAGAAAAGTTGGTAACTACACCTATCATTGTAGTACCAGATTGGGATTTAGCTTTTGAACTCATACGTGATGCAAGTGACTTTGTAGTTGGAGTAGTACTGGGTCACATAATAAATAAGATACTTCACGTGATCTACTATACCAATCGAACCTTCAACTATGCCACTATTGAAAAAGAGCTGTTGGTTGTGGTGTTTGCATTGGACAAATTTTGATCATATCTTATTAGGTTGAAAGTCATAGTTTACATTGATCATGCAGCCTTTAGACATCTAATAGCCAAGAAAGATGCTAAGCTTAGACTTATTAGATGGGTATTACTTTTACAAGAGTTTGACTTGGAAACTCGAGACAAGAATGGAACAGAAAATGTAGTGGCAAATCACCTATCTAGATTGGAGAAGATCACACTAGCAGGGGATGATCAAATCAACGAATTCTTTCTAGATGAACAGTTGCTCGCTCTACTTGAGGTCCCATGGTATGCAGATATGGTCAACTACCTTGCTAGCAACATTTTACCTCCGACACCACCCACCAACAAAGGAAGAAATTATTTTCAGACTTGAAATATTACTTTTGAAAAGATCCATATCTCTACAGGCGTGGTCTGAATCAAATCATTAGAAGGTGTGTACCTGAAGCAGACATGGTTGAAATCTTAAGGCAATGTCACTCGTCGCCATATGGAGGGCATTTTGGAGGAACGAAAATAGCTGCTAAGGTACTCCAATCTGGTTTCTATTGGCCAACTCTTTTTAAAGATACACATAGCATAGTTAAAGCTTGTGATCTGTGTCAAAGAACTGGAAACATCTCCAGGAGAAATGAGATGCCTCTGAACTCCATACTTGAGTAGAGATATTTGATGTTTAGGGTATAGATTTTATGGGTCCATTTCCATCATCTTATTCATGTCAGTACATATTGGTGGAGGTGGATTATGTCTCTAAGTGGGTTGAAGCAATTGCTACAATAACAAATGATTCTTAAGTAGTCATAAGTTTTTTGAAGAAAAACATTTTCAGTCGATTTAGTACACCAAGGACACTCATTAGTGATGGCAGCAAACACTTTTGCAATAGGATTTTAGATTCGATTTTATCAAATATGAGGTAAAGCATCACATTGCTACAACGTATCACCCATAAACAAGTGGTCAAGTGGAAATCTCCAACCGGGAGATCAAACAGATCTTAGAAACGACTGTTAATGCATCAAGAAAAGATTGGGCAAAGAAGTTAGATGACGCTATCTGGGCATATAGAATAGCGTTTAAAACACATATTGGAATTTCTCCATATCGATTGGTGTATGGAAAAGCTTGTCACTTACTTATGGAGTTACAACATAAAGCACACTGGGTAGTGAAGAAACTAAACTTTGATATGCAACAAGCTAGAGGAAAAAGACTTCTACAACTCAATAAGATGGATGAGTTCATGAATGATGCCTATGGAAACTCACGCATCTACAAGGAATGAACAAAGTGATGACATGACAAATTCATTCAAAGAGAAGAATTTCGGGTAGGAGAGAAAGTGATACTCTATAATTTTTGACTACGTCTCTTCCCTAGAAAATTAAAATCTCGATGGGTTGAACCTTTTACGGTGGTAAAAGTATATCCTTATGGCACAATTGAGCTACAACATCTAAAAAATGATAATTTCAAAGTTAACGGTCAAAGGTTGAAACAGTATTTGGAAGGATAATTCTCGAAAGAAAAATCATCCATCCTATTCGATGAGCCAGAATAATCATCACTGTAGTCAAGCTAATGACGTTAAAGAAGCGTTTTTTGGGAGGCAACTCAAGCTTTCTTTTTTTAATTTTGTTTATTATGTTTTTGCGTTTTAGGATAGTTTTATTTATTTTAAGTTTATTTGGGACTCATCATCCATACCCTCTTTCCCCTTAAATCTTCGATATGTTGGTTTATCAGATGTTAGAGTTAAGTAACCATTGTTCCAATTATTTGATCTTAATGCTTTATTTGATTTTTCAAGAACACGACGTCGTGAAACATTTAAACCAATTTTGACCAAGGAACCAATAGAAGTAAAATGAAAGCTAGGCATTAAATTACAAGTCATATCAGGGGAATATTTTCTTCACTTTCTTTCCCACCCTTTTATATGCGGATTTAAGACATTGAGGTCAATGCCTAGTTTAAATTTGGGGTGGAAAAAATGAGTTTTTAATTTAATTTTTT
Source organism: Fraxinus excelsior (assembly GCA_019097785.1). Taxonomy (NCBI): domain Eukaryota; kingdom Viridiplantae; phylum Streptophyta; class Magnoliopsida; order Lamiales; family Oleaceae; genus Fraxinus; species Fraxinus excelsior. Next base: position 18,265,558 of record CM032627.1, on the reverse strand, counting down.
TTTGTGTTTGAGTTTTCATTTTTTATGTGTTTTTTGTATACTTTTGTTGATTTAAAAAAAATGGAAAATTTCAAAAAATTAAAAAAAAAATTCTTTTTTTTTTTTGCTTGTATAAGTTAGTTGGTGAGGCTGACAATGAGGAAAGTATTGAATTGTGAATAAGTTGCATGTTTAGATTAATTTTTTATTTTTTCATGTAAAATTTGATAGATATTGAGCTTTTGAATTAAGTTGAGCATTATGTATGAATTAGTTGAATTTATAATTAGATATGTTGAAATGGTGGACCATAGATGCTAAACCTAAAACCACTAAATTTTACATCTTTGGGTCAAATTTAGAAAATGTGGATTTCACTGTTGTGCGAAGATATTGAGATAAATGGGGATTTCATGTATGAAAAAAAAAATCTTGTGTAGATTGTTTAAGGTCAATATGATGAAATTGGGTGAAAATCCCAAGTTAGAGGTCGTTTTTCTTAAATTGATGTTTAATGAGGGACAATACACTAATCAAGACATAAAAAATTATTATTTTATTTAAAAAATTCTCTTCATAACCTTTATGACTCGAACAACTAAGCCGGCAAGGGTCTTTAAAACCTAGGTGCACTATGGTCATCTGACTTAGAAGTAATCAGCTGAAACCTTGTTACATAGGTCATTTAGAAAGTTTAAGGGAGAGTGATTCAAATAAAGAAAAAACTTGAGATTTTTTTTATTGAAAATAAAAAAAAAGCAAGTATATGAAATCGAAGACACACCAAATGCCTTGGTTATATCCCCAACACTTATTTGAGAAAATTTGAATTTGATAAGATATTATTAGCCTAATTAAGTTCTAGAGATTGAAACAATCAAACTATGGAGAATCCTTGTTTATTGACTAGCAATTAATGAGATTTACCTAAACTAGAGATGTGAGAATAGTATAAAATTCAATCTTAGTTCACACGCTTGAAAAGAACGAACATAATAAGTTTAGTGGTGTGAATCTTACGAGTGATGAAAAAATATATTTGACGGTTGGGAATTGAAACAACTTATAAATTTGTAATACGATGCTTACTTCTTCACACACATAAACACGCATTGATTTTACATTGAAAAAATAGATTTTAATTTCTGTATTGTGATTTTGAACCTATGGTTAGATTTAATATTATGATTTCAATCCTGAGATAAAAAGTCAGGTTAGCTACCTAAATCTTTTTGCTTTGTTTGATTTACTGGTCACCAATTAGGTCGTTAGCATTGTATGTTTGTCTGTTTACTAGGTTTTAGTTTTGTTTGAGGACAAATAAAGAATCAAGTTTGGGGGTGTGATAAATGTAGTTTTTATACTTATTCGAGGCTCTAAATCATGAAATTTTATTGTCTTTTAAATAAAATTCTACTTAATTTATGTTATATTATATTTTGTAGGTAAAACTTACACACACACACACACACACACGAGAAAACAAAGAGAAAAAGAAAAGAAAGAGGAGAAGAAAAGTCGAAAATTACAATTGGATGATAAAAACAGGGGCTGAAATTGAGAAATATATATACAAGAGTCGCTTCACATTTCATCAATTTTTGGTGATATCTTTCCACTATTTCGTGTTTAATTTCAACGTAATGAGTAGCTAAATACTTTTATTGTTAGGATGGATGATGTAATTTAAGGTTTTTATTATATGTTTAATTTCAAAATTTTCATACAATTTTGATATTTGTTAATTAATTATTGTGTGTTTAATGCTTTAATTGTTTGCGCAACAATTGATTGACTTAGGAATAATACTGAGACCAAGAGGTGATGTATAATTCTAGCTCGTGCAATAATTGACAAATATATTATAATAGATCAATAGATAATTATAGACTATGCGATCTTCGTTGAAATAGATAAATGAGTTCATATGTATGTGAATTTACATAGAGATATAGTAAGTTCGCGCATATGAATATGATTAGTGTTACTCGAGAGAGATCACTAACTGCATCAAGTTAATTCGATCATTGGCACGTATGAAAAATAGTTGAATAAATCGGAATTAAATGTATAATAGATAACCTAAGTGAAATCGGAAATCCTAACTATCCGTCACATAATTTTATCTACAATTTTAATTTAAGTTTGTTATTTTAATTAATAGTTATTTTATTTATTAGATTTTTTTTAGAAAACACAATTTGATTTGATCATTAGTTACTAATTTAATTTAAATTGAAACTAGGTTAGTTTAAACATTTTATAGTACATGGTAGTCTCTGTGGGATGATATTCGAACTTGATAAATCCACTTTATTACTTGTCACGATCCGTACACGTGAGAACTTTCACGAACAGAATACATGGATGAAAGGTAAACAATTTGAAAGTTTGACATGAGGCCCTTAGAATACCAATTGTTTAAACAGTAATTTAGAATACATTACTAAAACCATTAAAAAAATAAAATAATGCTGGTACAGACTTTTTTGTTAAAAAAATGAAAAGATATCATACATCATTATAACATTAAAGAAGCATAATGAAGAATGTAAAAGTAGTGACCATTTAATCAAAAAAATGAAGAAAAATCAATGAATCTGGCATAATCAATGAATCTGGCATACACATTTAAACAAATAAATCTGATCAATAAAACTACACAAATGAACTCTCTAACATGTTTACAAAATATGAAATAACACATTTCAACAAATGAAGAAAAATATCAAATCTGATCCTTGAAAAAGGTAATAAAGAATGTACAATACTGGACACATTAATCAACAATAGAAGACATGAAATAGCGAAGAGTCCATGTAAAATAAATAAAGAAAGAACAAAGTTATTTTTAAAAAAAAAATGTCAAGAACTGACCGTAAATTTTGGAACACTTCGGCACGATTCAAGCAAAAATTGGAGAGGATTCACCACTAATTGGCAGTGGGAGACTCGTGGTCAGCGCGGGTGATTGAAAAATGACGACCGGCGTCGACAATTACATGGAAACATTTCGGAGTTGAGAGAGATTAGGATTTCAGAGTTCTGGCTTCTGCTTTTCACTCGAGGCTACTGTTGTAAGGTTTTTTTTTTTTTTTTTTTTATGTTGATGGGTTGGGTTGAATGGTTTGTGACGGGTTTGATGTGCAAACCACTCGAATTGAAGCAACACATTTCAAAAGAACCCAACTAAAATTATGTAAAAATCTTATTTGAATTGATTTTCATGGGTAAACCTATGACCCTAACTGATTCAATCCAAACCCAACTAAAAAACATGAAAAAATTTAATGGTTATTGACCCACTTTTAGGGAGAAGGTAGCATTTAATGCATGAATTGATATTTGTACTTTTTCAAAGAGATAGTATAGATTATGTGTCAAATTTCTATTTGCAACACAATTTATTATTATTATATGAAAAAGTTTATTTTCATGGTGGAATTTGAAATTCTCATTAAGGGCATTTTGGTCTAAATATTAGCAAAATGGACATGTAACAAATTTTGGATATTTTTGCAAATGAGCATGTGAAAGTAGACACCCCCTGCAATTTTCTCATAAATAAATAAAGTAGATTTGGTTACTAAGCTTTCATTTATCACAATTGGGTCACTATCACTTCAAGTTTAGCCCTTGTTTGATCTTCATTTTTTCTAAAATACATTTTTTTCTTTCTTCTTTTCAACCACATACTTCAATAAAATAGTATTACAAGCATTTTCAAAACTTTTCAATGTCTTTTAATCGCACATTCTCTATCAATTTATTATTTCAAAATATATTTTACACAAAAATGGAGCTCAATCATGCCCTTAATTTCAAATTTCATTTATTCCATCTAGGCGTGGGCAAAATATCCATGAACCACCAAATTGAACAACTAGACCCGATTTAGGTTGGTTTAGCCATGTAAACGAGCTGAGACTCGTGGCTCGTGTACACCCTTTGTAAAAAAAGGCTCGACATTTTTGGCCCGTTGGCTCGGCTTAAAAATTGAGGTTTGGTTCGAACTTTAGACTTGGGTCGAGTTGGCTCGATTTTTTTTTTTTTTTAAATTTGTGAAATTCTAAATCCTTTTTAATAATATAAATTTTGTGCAATTTATACTAATTATAGATTAAAAAAGTTACAACCCACATCATTTTTTCGGATTTGGGACCGACTATAATCAACGTAAGTGGAGTTAAAATTGTACATGACTAAAATATTTCGTGTACAATTTTTTTCAAATAAATGGATTTAAAACTTATGTAATTAAATCAACAAATTAATTTAAAAACCTCAATATTCTATCTTTGGGTCTACTGTAACTCCTTGGTTATTATATTGTCAATTTGTTATTGAAGACGTAATTTCACACATTCCCAACCCTTCAAGTATATTAGAGCCTTCAATATGTCTTCTTTTAGTGTTGATTGTTCGTCTGACAAAACCTACCACCTAAACTAAATGCAGCCTATGATGATATTGTAGATACCGGAAGTGTTAGTAGATCACGTGCAATTTTTCATACAATTGGATACTGCCTTTTGTTACACCTTCACCATGGTCGAATAACAAATTTCTTTAATTCTTGTGATTATAACACACTATGAATATTTATACACATATACCTAGTTAACTCAAAGAGAATGTCAATATATGTTACACAAACATCTATCGCTTTAGATATGGATGAATTAGAATTAAAAGAGGGAACATTTGTATTGGTGTTCAAAAAAATTCATATATCATCATAATTTCTTGTAGTATTTCTTGAAAAGGTACTTCAGGAACTAGAACTGCTCTGGCCTCCTTTTTCAACATAATAGTTATATATTTCACATAATGACGAGTCTATGTATACATGTGGTAATTTCACATTCATATAATTTGAAATCCCCTTTATAATAACTTATGTGTCAGTTAAATTAACTTGAAAGTTCATCGTCGAGGCTAAAAGAAATAAATATGGTAACTTTTCCCTATATTTGTGAAATCTTAACTCCACATAAAATATTATAAGCTCATTTGAGCCTCATTTTTTATTTATTTTTGGTCCAAAATGTATTTTGGAATAGTGTTTTGATGGATAATGTGCAATTAAAAAATAAGAAAAAAATTTGAGTTTAGATGTAAAATTATTTTATTGAACAATATGTGGTTAAAAATAAAATAGAGAAAAATGTATTTTGTAAATAATGAGGGATCAAAAAAGGTCTATATCAACAAGAATTGGCATAGTCCTATATTTATTAAACATTTGTGCAATGTAGGAAAAATATTGTAAAGTGAGTGAAAATCTAGGGTAATAAATACTGCTGCAGGTGTTTGTAGTATCGAAAAAGGGTTTTAAGAATTTCTTCACACAAAATGCAATAGACCAATCCCAATCTTCCAAATTATGTTCGGGTCTGTAATTATGACTAACATTATAATATAGTGAAATAACTTTATCATTTTTTTCACACAACTGTAATATAAGATATGTAGGGTTCTATCTATGTGTTACATCCGTGACAAATTATTTCTCTCCTAAGCCATGCCCTGCACACAAATATTTTAATGCTTGTTTTTTCGATGGTGACACGGTAATGAAATTTATAGCTTGTCTAATTGTCTTCTTATATGTTCTAAACCATCTTTTACAATCAAACTGATAGTGTAACATACATAACGCTGATGAAAAAACAAACTTCCAAGTGTAAGGTTCACATCATTAATACATTTTTCAATAACATATTTGTTTACACTAGCATCGTCAAAAGTAAAACTTCGAACCTTTCTTGCATTCCAAGTTCTTATATGATCTCTTTTAAAACCATGTAAATATTAGTGGTATTGTGAGAACATTCTACTAATCTAAATACAATAATTGTTTTATGTAGAATCCAAGGCGATCAATGTAATGAGTCGTAGCAGTAATATAACCTTTTTTGTTACCACCAATCTATAAATCAGAGATAAATAATATAACACTCTCAAAAGTTTTAGACTTTCAATATCAGCTTGTTTTCTGTTGTTATACAATTTTATAGTGTCTGCATAAAGAGTATTTCTACAATAAAGAATATACTTGGGTTGGAGATAGTTTTGCACGAGTCGAATAAAGTGAATAGAGTCTATTACCGTAAATGGCATCTCGATTGTAGCCACGTATGTAGCCATTTTTTCGCGAAATCTTTCCTATGAATATACGAAGGTGGAAATAGTAGAACCAAAACAGCCGAACACAAGTTTGGTTGTTTTGGATCGAGACTGGTTTCGCTTTGCAAGTCCTTGCTACGTGTTTATTCAAATGAGATGTGCGTGAATCGAGCTTCCAACTAAGTTCCTTATTGCAATAATCGTAATATGCTTTCCAAATATTCACTTCATTTTAAACACCAATTTTTTTCATGTCATATGTTGCCAACAATCAAATGATTCCTTCTTTGACCTTTTAGTTTCGAGAACTTCTTTTTCTTGGATGTCTTCCAAGTTAATTGGAACATTTTCATATGCAAAGTAGTCGAAAACTATCCTTAAATCGGTTAACCTCATCACTAGTAAGATCCATCGATATCTATGAGATTTGGAACACTTAAAATTGACAAATTATAGCAAAAGAAACTGAATATCGAAGAAAAGAAGTTGAAAAGTAGAATTGAAGAATAGAATACTGTAAATTAAATATTGTTGAGTGAAGTTGATATCGAATCCAAAATTTTACCTTTTTATTTATAGCCAGAAAACTCGCCCGTTTTACAAAATTTGAAATTCAAATTTAGTCAAAGAGTAGTGTGTAGCCGCTGATAGCAACATATAGTCTTGCAATGCAGACACCTATACAGCTGCCTTGCTGACAACTACATGCCGGCAGTTGCACAGCTGCCTTATCGGCAACTGCTGACAAGATGCGTAGGCAGCGGCCTTTTACGCAACAAGGCTAGCTACCTGCTTGAGTGCAAGATGCAAAAGGCAGCTATTGAGTTGCCTGTAGAATTACCAGCCAAAATGGTAGTCGAGGCGGCTCGAGCCATGGGCCACCCGAACGACGAGCTATGTTGATATCCCTAGATTGGTTTGGATTAGTTTCAATTCCATTCGATTTTATTTTAGGGTTGAGCATGGACCCAACCCGAAAATTTGATTCGATGGTCTTGTTAGACCCAACTCAAGTCATTTTTGAAAAAGACATTTTAATGTTTAAAGTTGACCATTCATCCCAAATTCAGGCACCCATAGTCCGTGTTTTCACGTCGGGGATTGTGTTGGATGATTCAGGGTCAAATTGAATCAAAACACACACGATCGAGTCGGGCCAGTTCGGATTGGACCCCTAATCTATTCGATGATCAGGTTGGATCCCAACCCAACTCGTGTTCACCTCTAGTCTTCTTCACCCATCTTTCGTCAAATAAAATAAAAAATTGCTTAATTATCAATCATAAAATAATAATCTTCCAAATTATTCTTTTGTATTTGCCAAGTTACGTTAAAAGAAAAAAAAATGTGTGATTTAACATTTTAATTTAAAAGATATTTTCAAAAAATCATTTTCTTATTTTTCCTTTACATGATGGTGTAATATGGAATTGAAATGGTTCAAGGTTTTTTTTTTTTTAGCCCATATTTAATTTAACAAAGTTTTTTAAGACTATAAGTTGGTGATTTTGAATCACATATTCTCACAATAAAATATTCTACACATAAATTCAATTCTTTCTTTTTCTATTTTTTAACCACACATTCTCAAAAAACTCACTATTCTAAAACTAATTTTCCCCAAAACTCATTTTAATAGTAGTCAAACAAAGGTATAATATTAAAAAGTGGATAAAAGTTATGAGTCCAATGAAACATCTGATTAAAAATGAAACTTGATCATTTTAAAAGTTAAAAAAATTACCAACAAGAGCTTAACCCTTGTTTGAACCCTATTATTTGACAATAGTAGATTGATAGAAAATATGTAGTTAGAAAGTAAAAAAAAAAATTGGGTTTGCGTATAATATTATGTAATTAAAGAATGTGTGGTTGAAAAGAATAGAGAAAAAAATGTACTTTTAAAAATAATGGGGATTAAACAAGAATTAATTTCTTTATATTATGTAAGTTCTCTTTATTTTAATTTTTTTTTTTAATGAAAAACTTAGTTACGCGTTACTTGGTAGTTATTTTTTTTATTTTATTTTTTTCCTCATAAGATTTTTAGTTCTTTAGTATTTAAACAAAAGTTAGGGCTCCTTTACAACTTGGTTGTTTATTGAATAAAAATAATGAATTTGGAGTTTTCAATTCTTTTCTATTCAAATTGATATTTTTGCACGAATTAAGGATTTTGACAATAAGATCAAGCATTTGGTAATTTCTTGAGAAGATTCAACGATATTTGATTAATAAATTTGTAGTATTTTTTTTTATATAAATTAACGTATTTTGAAGCATATTCTTGTGTTGGTTATGTTTTCACGCGTCTAGAGATGACAATGGGGCGGTGCTCGCCACTCCCACAACCCGCCCCGCCCCGCCCCACCTTAGACGGGGTGGGACAGGTTCGGAGCGCGGACTTGCTCCATTACCTGTCCTGTTTATTTTTATTTTTTCTTCAAAAATTTTCAATTAACTATTTTTTTTTTTAATTTGTAGTTAATTATTTTTTTTATTCTTTATGGGGTGGGGTGGGGCGAGGCGGGTTTTTTTTGCCCCATTCGAGGCGGGATAGCGCTGGGGCGGGTTTTTTTTGTCATCACTACACGTGTCCGCCTATGTCACAGACTCACAGGGTGCCAATAATCATGTGCAATATTAGTTCCAATATATGGCGGACAATAGAATTTTGGCATGAAGAGTGACACGTTTTGTGCAACCCTATCGATTGTTATGTACTGTAATGGTTTATAATTATGTGAATTTTGGTTTATATTCAAGTCGGATCCCTATTTTTTTGAAGGTATTTACTGATTAGTAAAAGTAAAAATACAAACTCTTTCATGAATCTTTCTGAATTTAGAAATATTAAGCCCCATTTTACATTGTTAAAAATCACAATTTTAATAGATTTCTATAAAAGTTGATGAAATATATTGTTGAAAAGTTGACAAAATTCGTAAATTCATAAAATGTGTAATTGAAAAATAATTTTGGTAAAAAATAAATTTTAGTAAATTAGAATCAAACATTGACTGACACTCACCAATGCTTGATCCCAATCAACGATTGATATGTGTTGACCCTCCCCCTTTTATCCTTTTTATTTTTACATTTATTAAGCTCCGTTTGGTGGGATTAAAATAAGTTTATTGTAGATTTTGAGAAAATTTGATAAAATATGTAGTTGAAAAATTGTGAGTCATATAAAATATATTATTAAAACTAATCGTTGAATTTAATTAAAATTAAAATTAAAATTTTAATTTTAATTCGTACCAAACAAGGACTAATTGTCACTCTCGCTTAAATGATTACATATGTCGTAATATTTCTGAATTCAAACACGAAACATAGGATGCAAGCACTGAACCTGCTTAGGATGTCTAATCAGCCCATTGACTAGGGTGGTCCAGGGCCAGGTTTGAAAAAAGTTCGAACCGGTTCGACTCGCGATGGAGTCCATTGCGTTAGGACCGGAAAAGAGGCTGACTTTTTTTTTCTTTTATATTTTTATTAAAGTCAAAGGGGGAATACATTTCGCGAAGCAGATAATTATTTCGTAATTAAAGACCCAATAGCAATTTCAGTTTGGTCAGAGAGTTTTCAAAAATTTGGCTGAATATTCGAGAAAAAACTATTTTAGGTGTTATGGAGTTAGTTAAATAACTTAGGAATAAAGATTTTCACTATTAAATATGAATAATAAATAAGGAAAAAATATTATCAAACTATGCAAAATGATTTGTTTTATTATTCCTTTTTGTGTTGTGATTTCCGAAACTCGTAACTATATAATAAGTTGGTTTTTAAGTTTTATATCGAAGAGATTTTGATCTTTAACCTATTCCCATTTGACCCCGTTATCTCAAAAATTTATTTTTTTCTCTTATTTTTAATTAGGGGTGTAAGCGGTTCGATTTTTGACAATTTTTCAAACCAAACCGTTTAGACCGGTTTGAGAAAAACTCAAACTTAAACCAAACCATTTTGAACGATTTGAAAAAAACTCAAACCTAAACCTAACGGTTTGGTCCGGTTTCGCCATATATTTTTTTTGTCTGTCTACTTTTATAATATTAATTCATTGAATTCAATATATATTTATATCTTACTATCAATAAATTTAAAACAAACTAAATATATCTACTACAAGTTTAAATACCAACTAAATCAAAGTGAAGTCACAATAAACTAAAATATAGTTTTTTGTTTACCATTTTAGGCTAAGACGTTACGATAACATTACAATACAAGTCTACTAAATCACATATAAAGCCCAAAAAATATAATGATGTTCTACAAGACCTTGTGATCATCATATCTAAAAAACAAAACTAATGATTAGACAGGGAGAATAACCAACCATAATAATAAATCAATTGTTTATAATATCTAAACATAACAATTACACGAGTTTACCATTGTATATTGTTACGAATTCAGTTTCTTACATATACTCAAATTAGGGGTGTAAACAGTCCGATTTTTACGGTTTTTGACAAATTTTCAAACCAAGTCGTTTAAACCGGTTTGAGAAAAACTCAAACCTAAACCAAACCATTTTGAACGGTTTGAAAAAAAACTCAAACTTAAACCTAACGATTTGGTCCGATTTTAAACTGCCGGTTTCACCGTATATTTTTTTGTCCGTATGCTTTTATGATATTAATTCATTGAATTCAATATATATTTATAGGGGTGGGCGCGGGTCGGTTCGGTTCGGTTCGGTTTTTTCGGTTCCAGAAATTTTCGGGTATTTAGTAAATGGAACCGTCGGTTCCAGATATAATTCTGGAACCGTTCGGGTTCGGTTCGGTTCGGTTCCATTCGGTTCTGTTCGGTTCCTACTATAATTAATTTTTTTAACATTTATAATAACACTATATACATATATTTAGAAAACTTTGTCAGTGCGTCTTGAATAATTAATCCATAATATATTAGAAAGTTTTCACAAAATGCTAACACTTTAGTACTAGACAATATAGATTACAAATTTTTTTTTTTGCTTCCCTCAAATAGTTACTACTCCACTGTTTACCTACCAAAAGGTAACATATAAAAACATCTAAATATGTTCTCCATTTTGAGAAGTGGTACCAAAATCATTCCTATTTTCTGAAAACATTGTGAGAAGTGAGGCAATCCCAACGTGCTCAGTACTTTCACCGAGTGAATCTGCGTGTGAATATTGACCAGGTTCAATCTTAGCTTTTACAAATGAACGTAATATTTTAAAGTATTAAAAATACTTACCAATTATGTAATGTAATCATCGATTGCTTGACTTGCCATGTACCATTAAAATGTTAATAATTTCTTGAGTACCATGTAAAGAAAAAGAATCAAGTAACTAGAGCTAGAAATCTCTATGCAAAGCTCTTGGAAGGCTTAAAAAATTTGTCATTGTAAACACGATAAAAGAACGAAAGCACTGTTAGCGTTAAGAGGGTAAAATCTCACGTCTCTTAAATATGAAAAGAATAATTACGAGAGTACTACAGCTTAGTGTGGGAACTAGAAGGATGATGACTTCTTCAAGTTGAGAGAAAATGACTCATGACTGGACGAGAAACATGTTGTGCGGCAGGAATGGACTGGAGAGAGAAGAAGAAGAGAAGACCGAAAATTCTAGGGCTCTTTCCCTTTTATATTTAGTGGCTTTTTTTTTTTGCAATTTTTTTTATGTTGGTCGGGTTGGGTTATATTCAATATACTTAAAGCCCAAATGCTCAATTGTAAAAAAAAAAAAAAAAATTCGGTTCTTATTCGGTTCTTCGGTTCTTGGTCTAGAACCGAGAACCGAACCAAACCCGTCGGTTCTCGATTCGGATACCTGTTCGGGTTTTTAATTTAAGAAAACCCGTTCGGTTCGGTTCGGTTCGGTTCCGGTTCGGTTCGGACAGTTTGCCCAGCCCTAATTCTGGAATCAAATTTATTTTTTTTCAAATAATGGAGCTGAAACAAGGGATAACATCCGATAAAAAATCTCAAAATACCTACAACCTACCTTACCATCCCACATCCCTCATCTTCCTCTTCCTCTTCCCTCCCTCCCTAGACTCTTGCCTTTCTCCAATATCCAAATGCTCTTTCTCCAAAATTTGCGTTGCTAATTTAACAGTATAAACTTAACTTAAAAATCTAATAATCTTTTCTCACCTCGCTTCCATCTCATCACAACCACCACTCCATAGTTGCCATCTTAATCAAGAGAAATTTCTTTTTGGAAATCACTAGGGGTGGGAGCGGGTCGGTTCGGTTCGGTTTTTTCAGTTCCAGAAATTTTCGGGTATTTAGTAAATGGAACCGTCGGTTCCAGATATAATTCTGGAACCGTTCGGGTTCGGGTTCGGTTCCATTCGATTCTATTCGGTTCCTACTATAATTAATTTTTTTAACATTTATAATAACACTATATAAATATATTTAGAAAACTTTGTCAGTGCGTCTTGAATAATTAATCCATAATATATTAGAAAGTTTTCACAAAATGCTAACACTTTAGTACTAGACAATATAGATCACAATTTTGTTTTGTTGCTTCCCTCAAACAGTTACTACTTCACTGCTTACCTACCAAAAGGTAACATATAAAAGCATCTAACTATATTCTCCATTTTGAGAAGTGGTACCAAAATCATTCCTATTTAATGTAATCATCGATTGCTTGACTTGCCATGTACCATTAAAATGTTAACAATTTCTTGAGTACCATGTAAAGAAAAAGAATCCAGTAACTAGAGTTGGAAATCTCTGTGCAAAGCTCTTAGAAGGCTTAAAAAATTTGTCATTGTAAACACGATAAAAGAACGAAAGCACTGTTAGCGTTAAGAGGGTAAAATCTCGCGTCTCTTAAATATGAAAAGAATAATTACGAGAGTACTCCAACTTAGTGTGGGAACTAGAAGGAGGAGGACTTCTTCAAGTTGAGAGAAAATGACTATTGACTGGACGAGAAACATGTTGTGCGGCAGAAATGGACTGGAGAGAGAAGAAGAAGAGAAGACCGAAAATTCTAGGGCTCTTTCCCTTTTATATTTAGTGGCTTTTTTTTGCAATTTTTTTTATGTTGGTCGGTTTGGGTTATACTCAATATACTTAAAGCCCAAATGCTCAATTGTAAAAAAAAAAAAAAAAATTCGGTTCTTATTCGGTTCTTCGTCTAGAACCGAGAACCGAACCAAACCCGTCGGTTCTCGATTTAGATACCCGTTCGGGTTTTTAATTTAAGAAAACCCGTTCGGTTCGGTTTGGTTCAGTTCGGTTCCGGTTCGGTTCGGTTCGGTTCGGTTCGGACATTTTGCCCAGCCCTAGTTGTATTTTGTTACGAATTTAGTTTCTCACATATACTCAAACATCAATTGTTCTCACACATGATTCATAGTCTTTATTGTCAAACAAATGCATTCGTTATATTATCATAGTATTGGATACTAGGTAGATAAGAGAATCTTTAAAAATATAGTAATAGAAAATATAAACCACCTGTCACAACTTTTATTGAATCATCAAATGCATCCACTTCATCTAAATATTGGCACAACACTATATGTTCATTATTAATTTGCAACCAATTCTTTTCGCATATACAAGTCTCAACCATTCTTGCACCTAATAAACTCCTAAATGAATTAAATATTTGACCTCCATTTGAAAATGCGGACTCAGAAGCAACTGTAAAAATTTAAATTCTAAAAAGGAAACTAATTTTTAATAGATTATGTTAGTCTTGATATTATTAGATATAAATTATGATTATTTGGTAATAATAATATATATGTAATAGAAAATTATAAATTGACAACAATACATACAAATAACAAAATTATTGAATTTCGCATATTTGGATGAATTTTCAAAAAAAAAAAAAATCATTATTTTTATTTTTTTATTTTTATATATTTTTTCACCGGTCCGGTTTGGTTTTAAATCGCAATTAAAATTCTCAAACCTAAATCAAACCGTTTTTGACCGGTCTGGTTTGGTTCAAAACCATTTCGTTGACGGGTCCACGTGGCACCAAACCGACGGTTTCTAAAATGCGGTTTCGGTTCTATTTTCCGGTTTGACGGTTTTTGCTTACAGCTCTAACTCAAATATCAATTGTTGTCACACATGATTCATGGTCTCCATTGTCAAACAAATGCATTCGCTACATAATCATAGTATTGGATACTAGATAGATAAGAGAATCTTTAAAAATACGGTAATAGAAAATATAAACCACATGCCATAACTTTCATTAAATCATCAAATGCTTCCATTTCATCTAAAATTGGCGCATCACTATAAATTCATTCTTAATTTGCAACCAATTCTTTTCGCATATACAAGCCTCAACCATCCTTACACCTAATAAACTCTTAAATGAATCAAGTATCCAATCTCCAGTTGAGAATGCAGACTCAAAAACAATTGTAGAAATTTGAATTCTGAAAAGGAAAATAATTTTTCACAGATTATGTTTGTTTTGAGCTTATTAGATATAAATTAGAATTATTTGGTAATAATAATATATATGTTATAGAAAATTATAAATTGACAAAAATACACACAAATGACAAAATTATTGAATTTTACATATTTGGATGATTTTTTAAAAAAAATTCATTATTTTTTATTTTTTTATTTTTATATATTTTTCGCCGATCCGATTTGGTTTTAAACCGTAATTAAAATTCTTAATCCTAAACCAAACCGTTTTTGACCGGTTTGGTTTGGTTCAAAACCATTTTATTGACAGGTCCACGTGGTACCAAACCGACGATTTCTAAAATGCGGTTTCGGTTCGGATTTTCGGTTTGACGATTTTTGCTTACAGCTCTATTTTTAACTATACAATCTTTCATAAAATAATATTATATGCAAATAGATTTTTTTTTTCAACTACACATTTTCAAAAAAAAATACTATTTCAAAAATTATAATTGCTACATGGGCCAAATGTGGGAATTTTAATAAGGGAAAAGTGCATGGATCATGCATTTACTTTACCAAAATAAAAAATCAGATCCCAAAGTTTAAAATTACAAAAATCAGATTTTATTTTTAATTAATTAATTATATTTCACAATTATTATATTAAATTAAATATTTAATAGTAATATAATATAATTGACCAACCCCACCCCACCCTACCCCACCCCCACTGCTCCGGCCACCGACGACTTCTCCAGCGACTACTCCGGCCACTCTTAATTCCGACAAATATTTCCGGCGACTGCTCCGATTCCAAGGTCACAGATTATTTTGAGGTCACAGATAAATTTTTTTTATAGATCACAGATTTTTAATTGATCACAGGTTAAGAAAATTTGTTGGTCACAGATCATTTTATTGGTCACAGATCAATAAAAATTATATGTCACAAGTCATGTATTTTCAAATTTGTGGGTCACAGTTCGATAACTAAGTCACAGATCAATAGTTAGGTCACAGACACCAAAAAAAATCCACAACAGTTCAATAGCTAGGTCACAGCCACTAAAAAAATCATTACAGTTCAATAGCTAGGTCACAGACACCAAAAAACCCACCACATGTTCAATAGCACGGTCACAGACAAAAAAACCCACAATTCAATATCTAGGTCACGGACACCAAAAAAACTAGGTCACAGACAAAAAAAAACATCATAATTCAATAATTAGGTCACAGACACCAAAAAAAGCTAGGTCACAGACGAAAATAAAAAATCAAGGTTCAATAACTCGGTCACAGATCAAAAAAAAAAAAACCAATCACTGCCACCACCCAAAACATACCACCGTTCACACATTCGCCAATAAGCTACCCACACACAGATCCATCTCCAAACATAAAGATCCCCACAAACAGCGCACACCCATAGCACATCATCTCACACCTACTGCACTGCCTTTCTACCACTCAAAAATTAAAAATCTGCTCAAAAATAAAAATTAAAAATTAAAAAAAACGCTGCTGAACGGCAGCCAGGCTGAATCGCAGCCTCGCTGCCGAATCTGCCAGAAATGGGGGGGTCGCCGGAGCGGGCGAATCTGCCGAGAAGAAGGAGGGGAAGGGGGAGGGGAAGGGGGAGGAGGAGGGAGAAGGGAGGGGGAGAGGCGGCGGTCGCCGGAGAGGCGGCGGTGAGAGAGCCGATGAGAGATGAAATGAAAAAATGAAATGAATTAGGATTTAGTATGATTTTATATTTAAAATGTGGTGGGGGTAAGTAGTAAGGGTAGGTATATAAATTAATTTAATTTTATAATATTATTATTAATTAATTAAATTTATAAAAACCTGAAAAGTGAATAAAAAAGTTAAAAATCTGAAATTTTAAAATGTAAAAGAAAAAGCATAGTTTGGTTTAATTTCCTCTTTTAATGATTATTATGTCAAACAAAAGCTATTTTAAACACAACTCGTAACTTATTTTAAAAAGATGTGCAAAATGATTATTCAATACAAATATCAACCCCCTAATTTTCCACATTTATCCTCATGCACAAGCAATTCCTATACTAAAAAGGGTAGAGGGTTGTGGACAGAGAAATTCTCAGCTCAACACAAGTTCATATACCTCTAATGATCAAACTCATAAAAAAACTCGACATACATTGCACTCATGGCAAGCCAACATCGCCTATTCACATCTCAACAGAATGGACGAAGTGAACGAGGAGAAAAACAAAGATACCACAATTTACACCCCGCTTGACTCCATTAAAATTATAATTCATTTTTCTCTCTTCGTATCAACCACATATTCTCCAATAAATAATATTGTACGTAATTCTAGGATTTTTCTTCTTTTTTAATCATGCATTATTCAAAAAACTAAAATAAAAATTTCAACCATTAAAATTTCAAATAATGGGGGCTAAATGGGGGCTAAAAAAATTTCGAGCAGCTCAACTTGACTTAAGCCACGGATTTTTAGGCGAGCTTCGACTCAACTTGACTCAGGCCAAAAAAGCCTGAGTCAACTTTTGTCGGCTTGTGCCCTGAGCCGTGAGCTTCGGCTTGTGAGAGCCGGCTCGTTACCCCCCCCCCCCCCCCCCCCTACATTTGCTATATCATATTTTTTAAACTAATTATGAAAAGAAAAAAAATTAATAACAAGAAAAACATCGTCGAATAATTCGTCAAAGTGCTTCAGCTGGGGTGAGCAAGATACCACGAACAAATTAAGGATTTGTTTGGGCCCCATATTTTGAAAGAATCTGTATTGCTGATTTCTTGGCAAGTGTATGGTTATAAATTATAAAGTAAGAAAAAGTTTTTGATCTTACGTATAAAATTATTTTATTGGAAATGATTTTGGAAATTTATTGTTGTGAACAATTAAGAGGCAGAACTATATACTTTCCCTTCTCCTTATCCATTGTAGATGAAGCTCCTCGTTTGGATGCCTTTGTGACTACAATTTATTCGAGAAAATGTGAACATTTGAAGTATGTAATGATAATGCATAATAATAAAGCTAGTTGACACTTTAAAGCCCAAACAAGTGATAGTGTAAGTGAACACATGAAACCCTACCGTGTAATGCGTGTTTCGTGTCTACATATCATCATAAATATTTAACACAAACACAAAATTGACCACATCGGGATGCAATGTAATGGATGAAGTATGATCCGCGAGAAAATGGTGCTCAAAAATTACCCTAGAGCTAGTTGAGTCATTTTACCGAACACCTTATGTGTTAAAAATGCATTGAACTCAAGTGCGTTGTGAAACTAGATTTAACCAAAAAAAATTCATCCTAATTCTACCAACAAAACCCATCAACTCCTAAGCCCCATCACCACAATCTCATTTATATTCAAAAATGTCAACGAAGAATCTCAAGTGACGGCATATTCGAATTTTCTATGAAATGCTTACCGCGTGATGTTTCTGAGTTGAATTTGATATGAGGTTGATGAATTTTTTTTCCTTTATTACGATCCAAGTATGTATGTTTAATGATGTTGTAGTGCGAAATGAAGAGTTGGGGTTGAAATTGAGTTGAAGGTTAGAAGAATTTTGAATATTCTAGAGTTTTGATAGGCAGGCCGATATTTTCGGCCGCCAATTTCAAATATGGGGCATATATACATACATATATATTCAAAATTAAAAAAACAATAATTTAAAACTTTCAAATGTCTAAATTAACTCTTCTAGAATTTTTTGATAGAAAGTTAAACAATTATATTATTACAATCAATTTGTTTTAGAACTTCTTTTTCGATAGATACTATGGTCAATCTATTCAATCCTTCTTGTGACATTGTTGATCGAAAATAAAATTTTATTAACTTCAACTTTGACAAGCTCCTCTCGGCAGATGCAATCGTAACTGGTATAGTCAATAATATTCTATAAGCAATCCACACATTTGGAAAACAGTCCATCATTTTTTTGTAGTCCAATACTTCAATCGCCTTTTTAGGGCAAACTATTTCTCACAATTTGTAGCTCAGCAAATAACTCTAATCCATCAATATCAGAATCCATGTCGTGTTTTAAAAATCTTTCAAGCTCACACCAACACTTCAAACAACTATTATCTGCATTCTGTAATTTTTTTTAAATCAAACAAAAACCCAAAAGTATTTTCATATTTTTGAAATTGTTCAAATCTTAACTTAATGGAAGAAAGAGCTTAATCAACTATATATAAGAAATAATCAATTCTAAATTATTCTTCAACTGAATGTATTATTTCATGATTAACATTTTCATCAAAGTGCTTCTTTCTATGAATAATACGCTTTTCTTGAAATATAAGTTCAACTTTCATTTGATCAGCAATTTCTTTAGCATTAATTTTGTCAAATTCAAATCCAGTTTCTCTATATGTTTCAAAAAATGAAATAAGCGATTTCATGTTACTAATAGCAGCATCGATTGACATGTCTTCACTTTGTAACATTTTGCTTACTCTATTAATAGTAGACAATATATTGTACCAAATAACCATGCCAAACAAAAATTAAAAATCCATAATATCATAAAATAAGCTTTAAGCATCTCTATATGTTTTAGGATCATCACATGTTTTCACCAAGTGTTTTAAAGCGGCTTTTATTTCTAGTGCTTGAAATCTTATTACTTTAACACTTTCGACTTGACTTTCCCAATGTGTTTGTGATAGCGGTTTAAGTGTCAAACCTTTCACATTGTCTTGAAAAACTTTCCATCGCTTCATGGAAGATGAAAACAATATATATATATATATATATATATATATATGCATTGCACAATTTCAAAAAAAAAAAAAAAAAAGATTTAGCCTTTATACAATAATTTACCATATCACAAAGTGCAAGATTAAGGCTATGACAACCACATGATGTATAAAATGTCCTTAGATTTACTTTCAGTACTCTTTTCTGTAAACCTTTATGCTTCCCGTTCATATTAGACCTATTATCATAACCCTGACCTCTTAAATCACCAATATTAAGTTCAAGTGTTTTCAAAATATCTAATAATTCACCAAATAGTCCTTGCCCCGAAGTATCATCTACCTTAAGGAATCCCAAAAAATACTCTTGTACTTTTACTAGAGTTGCTATGACATCTACATACCGTATTATGAGAGACATTTTCGTTTCTCTTTAATCACCAATTAATCTTATAAAATTCGGGGCCCTCGTCAAAGTGTGGCCTTAGGCGGTCGCCTACCCCACCTATAGTCAAGGCCACCACTATTGATAGGTGTGGAGTGAAGGGACCCATAGGGATTAAAAACCCGACCCATCATACCTATATGATCATATTGCACAATGGCATGCGATAACACGGTGTTCTTGGCAGATCTTCCATGGAGTTGTTAAAGGTCTTGAGATCACAGAGCTTTTGGTTTGTGCGATCGCATGGACTACAAGGACAAAGTTTTATGTCTGACGCATTAAAATCCATCTCAAACCCCCGTCTTCCCCTGATGCCTTATAATACGGTTACCGTACTTGTAAACCCCCTTCTTCGCCCTCCAAATTTGAAAATATTTTTGCATCCTTGAGGGCTCCAATTATTCCGTTATATCCCTGTTTTTGTGGGAAACATTCATGATCACTCTAATCTTCTTCGATGTGAAGAATTTAGTCATGAACTTCTGTGACAAACTGTTCCACATGGTGATGATGTTAGGTGGGAATAATCTAACCACTCCTTTGCCGATCCCCTCAATGTGCATGGGAATAACCTCAAAGGAATTGCATAACTTGAAATTCTCGAATATTTAGTAGATTCGCACACATCCAAAAAACCTCAAAAGATGAATATTTGGATTATCGTTTGGTTTGTCCAAAAACTATAATGCATTTTTAAACATGTTGATCACATCCACCCTCAAGTGAAAGTTTGCTTGCCTGAATGATAAATAAGCTATGCTCGATTGATTTTCTAGAGCTGATGTAGCCATAAACTCTCCCATTAGTCTCGTCTTTTCATTAACCACAACAGATATAAGATTTGTTGCTTTCTCTACTATTGTTTCCTCCTTTTTTCGCCATATTTCTATCTTTTTCTCTTCGCCTCAACTTGAGTAGTCATTCGATCTCCAATTAAATGAAACGAGATCATCGTATCTTAAACTTTGCATACAAGTGCCAAAAAAAAAAAAAAGAAAAAAAGAGAAGAAACGTTATAATTCTTAAAATAATTAAGAAATTAGAGTAAAGCAGTAAAAACTCAAATTCAAGTTATAATTATTTAAAACTAACTACATATTATAGTTCATGATAATGTCAAAAACTTTATCTAAAATTCCACAAGTGTACACCGTCATAGCCAAGTCACTGAGTGTAATTAGAATATCACTCCACGAGGACCAAGTACATAATCCGATTTTATTTAATACTAACTCTAATTGAATAGCACATATGGTTGATTTGGATTATGACTAATTATCCTAGAACTATCGAAACATTAAGCTAATGAAAAACTAAGAGGCATTTATAAACTCGATTAATGACAAGAACTAGGAATTCGAATCTTCATTTATCATTTCATTTTAATGACAATTCAAAACAATTATAACACTTGCTTAACTTGATGATCAATATACCTATTTTATTTAGTAATATCTTTCGAGTAATACTAAATCTATCTACACACATGAGCTTACAATATCTCTATGAAGATTACGAACATGCATTGATGCATTTAATAACTTGACATTCCATTAAATCATGTAAGATATACAGGTATATATCTATCATATATTGGACCCTACAATGACCGCTATTGGGTGCTCAAATCCCTATTCTTTCACTAGAAAAAAGTAAAGATTAAAGGGAAAATTCACAATTCAAACTTTATTTATCCCAAAATAAAAAATCAGGTCCCAAAGTTTAGAATTGCAAAAATCAGATTTTTCATGAATTAATTAATTATATTTCAATATTATTATATTAAATTAAATATTTATAGTAATATAATATAATTAACCCACCCCTATCCCACTGCTCCGGCGACTACTCGGTGACCAGTGACTATTCCGACGACTGTTTTCCGACCGCGCTTAATTCCGACAACTACTCAGATTATTGTTTCATCGCCGCTTAATTCCGGCGACTGCTCTGATTCCGAAGTCACATATATCTTATTAAATAGTTAAAAAAACTTAATTTTTAGTCACAACTTATTAAATTAATTGATCACAGATTATTTCAAGGTCATAGATCAAAAAATTGAGCTATTCACAATTGACTTTATTGGTCACTGATAAACAAATTAAAGGTCACAGATTTTTAATTGGTCACAATTTAAAAAATTATTCCACATTTGTTGGTCA
Source organism: Fraxinus excelsior (assembly GCA_019097785.1). Taxonomy (NCBI): domain Eukaryota; kingdom Viridiplantae; phylum Streptophyta; class Magnoliopsida; order Lamiales; family Oleaceae; genus Fraxinus; species Fraxinus excelsior. The sequence goes on along the minus strand of CM032627.1, from coordinate 18,243,702 downwards.
AATGTTATATTTTTAGTCACAGGTTAACGAATTTTAAGGTCACAGTCTCAATCTCAATACACCAACAATACTTGGTCACATGTCATAGATCGACCAAATATAGGGTCAAACACACTTCGTCCCATCCGCCACACCCATCCCAAATCTCAATACACCAACAATACCTGGTCACAGGTCACAGATCGACCAACTAGTTGGTCACATACATTCTCCGTCGCATCACTGTCGCCATTACCACCTCCATCGCCACAACCATCCACCAATAATAATACCAACCACATATCAGCCCAAACCACCACAGATGAGCTCAAACCACCGCTAACAGCAGCGTTGACGCTGCTGTGAATCACAATATTATTAATTTAACCACCTATTCTATCCAAGTTGAAGGTGATTAATTGAATAAACAACTTTCACTCCAATTTTATCTATTTGATAGAATTTTACTGTTAATACAACACATACAAGGTAAGGAAAGAGGATGATTTTAGCGCCATAGCTAATCAATTACTTGATTGTTGGTACATCGGCTCTGATATTGATTTACACTGCAGAGAAGAAGCACACAAATAAGATTCAGAGTAGCAGGAACACTTGAATAGCTGTTACAGAAAGTGTAGATTCAGAATTCGCTATAGAAAATTCACATTCTGATTTGAAAAATAATTGACAAAATGTCGAAAAGTGTTCTGCATGAAATGATGTTGACATTCATAGGTATCAAATTAAATATGTTACCTAGTGTAATTTAATTCATGGACATGGATATTAGATGGAACGGTTATCAATTCTGACTTCGGGAATGTCAGCAATGATGGGCCAGTAGTCTCCTTTGTTCTTCAAACACCGTTTATTAAGAAGTGGGTAGCCTGAAATGCGAAGGCTCAAAAGATTTTTAAGGTGGTCTTCCATAGGCAACGCCTCTAGCTTTGGGCATCTGTCGATGTACAAATGTTGAAGAGAGGTGATGCTTTGGAGGCCCTTTGATAGGGTTTCTAGATTCGGCAAATCAGACAACCACAACGAAGTTAGAGATGGAGAGAGGGGGACAAGGGTAGGCGACGACGAAGAGAGAGAGAGAGAGAACGATGGGGGTGTGTGGGGGATGAATTGATAAGTTACGGTTTAAAATGATTAATTATTTAATTAAAATGATAAAAAAATCTTTTTTTTTTTTTAAAAGATAAAAAACCTAATAAATGGAAAAAAAAAATGAAAACTTGATTTTTTAAAAGGTCAAACTTAATGTCTGATTTTTGATAATTTTCCCAAGATTAAAAACCAGTTCAATTATTAGCTAAGTAATTAAAAGCATAAACGAAACATCAAATGTCAAGGTCCCATAATTGGAATTAAATCATACAAAGGGTCGTCTTTATCCTAATAACTAGAAATTTAGCCGAGCATCATAAAGTTACAAATACACATTATTGAGCCCTTGTTTGACAACCATTATTTGGGAAAAATAATGATTTGAATAGTGATTTTTAGGAGAATGTGTGGTAAAAAACTAGGGAAAAGTTTTGAGTTTACATGCAAAATATTTTATTTTGTGAACGCGTTATAGAAAATGAGTACGTATAAAAAAAAGTTTTCAAATAATAGTTGTCAAACGAGGGCTGAATATTGAGACATCATTTGAATTTTAATTGTAGATAGAAAAAGGGATTTTTTTTGAATTTCTTCAATCCCTCTTGAACAATCTACATGTATCTTCTCCATCTTTACTCAAAATTCAAGTAATAATCATCAATTTGAGTGTATAAATGTGTATTCTTGTATCTTGCGTCTTGTTCTCCCTCTAAGGATTAGTGTTGGGTTCGAAACACTCAAGAATGCAATTACTGAATCAAACACAGCAAGAAACTGAAAATGTAGTAATGAAAAACAATACCAAAATGTTCACCTAGTTCTGCAAAACCTAATCTAGGGGGCTCAGAGGTTACTCGAGCCAGTCACTATGTAAAGAACCGTCAAAAGAGAGATTTACGAGGATTTTATAGCCAAGAATCAGAAACTGGACACAACCCCTTCCCCGTTGATCATCGATCCACAAAGGATCTCCCAATAGCCTATACTATACAACAAATCATGATCATCACTGCCTACCATGAAATACAGATTTACCTACCACTATAATCACGCAATAATTGATAAGTGTAATTTTTACACTTATTTGGGACCTAGAATAACGACAATTGATAGTTCTTCTGACAAAATATATTTTAAATTATTGTATTTTATATTTAATAGGTAAAACACCATGGATGGAAAATGAATTGAAGAAAGGAAGCAAAATATAGCGAAAAATGGCAAAAATCTAAAGTACAAGGACCAACTTGCATTAGATGAAAGAATTGAAGACTTTGAAGCAAGCATTAAATCAATTGGGCATTGGAATTAATTGGGCCTCAATTTGAACTTTTAGATGTATTAAATTAGTGGTGAATTATTTATATATAATATATATACATACACACACGGACAAAGAGAACGGATGAGCGAACGGAAAAAGAAAGAAGAGGACCGGCTGCTGGAATTGTAACTTGGCTTTGTCAAAAATATATAAACACATAAATTTCAAGCAGAAGGTGGAAAGAAAAAAAAGGCACACCTATACACACGGAAAGTGAGGCTATTTGGATATATATATATTATATATAAATCCATAAACGCATAACCGAAGCAAGAAGAAAAAAAAGAAGTAGCTTCAATTAATTCCAGATTTTTTCACGTTTGGTCAATTTTTGGTGATGTCGTTCCACTCTTGCGTATTTAATTTCAATATTATGTTAGGCTAAATTTTTATATTGCTAAGTGTTGATGAACCCTTGTTTTGAGATTTTTAGTATTAATTAATTATTTTGACGTTAATTTGTTTCAATGCGTGGATGTTTATTATGGTTTAGTTTGCTTTTCAATTAATTGGCCACTAGTTGAATTATTTGTGGATTTTATTATCATCGAGAGAGGTAATAGGATTGTTAACACATAGTAATAAATATTGTGAGGTTCGATAGATGATAGAGATATACATTTATGCCTTGCATGATTTTTTAGATGTTCTAACTTGTTTAATGCTTTCTTATATGTTGGAATCTTTTATAAGATATAAAAATGTTATATATAGGATTAGATTTAATTGCTATCGAGAGATGCTTTTAAATAAATTTGAAATTTCTACCAACTTGTATGATAACAAATTGTCATTTTAATTGTTGTACTAAAAGTGGATTAACAATGGGATTCTAGATCTTAGAAATGCCTCTCAAAAATTTGATAAATTTTTACTTTAATTTCTAGTATGTGATAAATTAGACATAGATTTAATACAAATTATTTTTGCTATTCGATTAAGGTTATTTTAACTTTAACTTGATATAACACGTAGTTCTCGTGGGTTCGACACTTTACACACTACTATATTACTTGATAACGATCCCGTTCACTTGCGAAAAATCAAACGATCACGTTTTTTGCGTTGTTGCTGGGAACTATTATTTTTTATACGTTTAGTTAATTTTAACTTTAATTTGAATTTTACTATTTTTTAGTTTAGTTTTATAAAAATAAACTTATTGTGTTACCTGCTTACTTTTTTGAGAACATGTATGCGAAGTGTGAGAACCGATTATCTTGCTCAATTTGACTCGGAGATCGAACAAACATTCAACCTTCGAAAAAGACAACAGTTGGAAACACACAAAAAATAGAAAGAGAAAGATATGACAGAGGGAAATCCAAATCAAATAGTCATAGGGGCTAACCGGGAAGTAGCACAACCGAATGTGGTGACAGCTAATGAAAATGCAAGGCTAATGAGAGATTACATGATTCCACCGGTCATGGAAAGCCAATCTAGTACAGTATATCCGACATTTGGCCAGACAAACTTCTTTCTAAGGACTGATGTGATCAACATGTTCAAAAAAGCGCTACAATTCTCTGGGAGATTTCAGAGAATCCCAACGCTCATGTATGAAGATTTTTGGACATGTGTGCAACTATCGAATATCCAGGGGTGTCTAGTGAAGCAATTAAGCTGAGGCTTTTCTCAAACACTTTGAGAGACTGGGATAGAGATTGGTTGGACACTTGTCCACCTTAGAGCGTCACTACATAGAACCAATTGAGTCAAAAGTTCCTTAGCAATTATTTTCCACCAAAAAGGATTGCAAAGCTAAGAAACGAGATTACAACATTCCAACATCTGGACTTAAAATGTTATTCGAATGCTTGGGAATGATACAAGGGTTTACTCCGTCAATGCCTACAACACGGATTGCAGAAATGGATCCAATTGTAATATTTATACATTGGTTTGAATCCGATAAGCAGAGCTAACGTAGACTCCGCATGTGATGGTTCTATCACAAAAAGAACTGCGGATCAAGTCTACCAAATCATGGAGGAACTGGCATTTACTAGTGCACTTTAGCCTACTAAAATAACGAGTGGTAAAAGAGGTGCCCGGGTATTTGAAGTTGTTTCTTTGACAGCAATTTCAACACAGTTGACATCATTGGCACAGAAGGTGGATCAGATGACCATAGCCCAGGCAATATGATCGAAATGCAAACATTGTAGAGGGAACCACGAAAGTGTTGATTGCAACGTAGGATCTCCTTTTGTTCAGACAATACATGATATGAACTACACTCAGAATTTTCAATGCAAAAATATAATCTAAATCCTAATACCTATTACCTAGGCTGGAGAAACCACCTAAGTTTTCAGTACAGCAAAAACCTAGGTGCTCAAATCGTACCACAGCAAACTGCACCGCCAGATTTTCAGCAAAATGAGAAGAAGTTTTCATTAGAAGATCTTGTAACTAAGTTGGTGGAAATATCTAATCAACGCATGCAACGTACAGATAAGAGCTTGCAAGTTCAGGGAGCTGACATAAAAAAATTTGGAAAATCAGATGAGACAAATAGCGAAAGCACTTTCAGAGAGACCACTATAAGCACTGCCTAGTGACATTGAGATAAATCATAAACAACGGGTAATGGTAGTGAAGGTTATGGAAGAAGGGCAGATTGAGGCCGTCACTACTCACAGTGGGGTACAGCTACCCGAGATAAATATGAAAAGACAAGCTGCTACAAAATAGAAAGCACCTACCACGGTTGAGGAAAAATCGGAAGAGCCCGATCATAACGAGGAACAAGAAAGATTATCAGATGATCCAAAGGTTAAGGCAACCACTCCTCTTAAACCCTATGTGCCTCCTATCCCATTTTCCCAAAGATTGTAAAAGAGAAAAATCGATGATCAATTCGAGAAGTTCTTGGATATGCTGAAAAAGCTCCACATCAATATCCCATTCATCGATGCTATACGACAGATCTTGATGTATGTAAAGTTCCTAAAGGATATGATATCTACGAAAAGAAAGCTTCCAGACTTGGAAGAAGTGGTATTAACCTTGGAGAGAGTGCAAGGCTGCAAAATAAATTGCCACCAAAATTTAAGGACCCATAGAGTTTCACTTTACCTATTTCACTAGGCAAAGAATTTCTTTTTAATACTTTATGTGATACAGGTGCAAGTGTGAATTTAATGTCTTTATCTACTTTTAGGAGACTGGGAGTTGGGGAAGTCAAATGATCGAATTTGATTCTACAACTAGCAGATAGGAGCATCAGATACCCATGGGGCAAGGTTGAGGATGTGCTAATCAAAGTTGGGAAGCTGATATTCTCGGCGGACTTCCTTTATGGACCTCAAAGACGACCACGACATGCTAATTATTTTAGGTCGGCCTTTTTAGCAACAAGTCGAACTTTAATTGACATGGAGAAGGGTGAGCTGATTGTGAGGGTGGAGGACGCACATGATATCTTTAAATTGCATAATCTATCCAACCAACCATTAGTCCTGAAGGAAGCCAAATCTATTGTTGAAGTAGTTCAACAAGGGTCAAACGAGATAAAACATAAACGTCTAGAGAGCTTGGGACGAGATGAAAATGAAGAGTTCAAAGTTTGGAGGACAAAATGAGGATGTAAAACTGGCAATTGCAAGGAGTGTAGGGCTGCAAGACTCTAACGTGAACCACCATGATCCTTCCCTCCATACAGTCTAGCTAAAGAATATAAATTCAGCGCTTGTTGGGAGGCAACCCAATTTCCTATCATTTTATTTATTTATTTATTTTTATATTTCATTGCACGTAGTTTTATTCTCGATTAATATGTTGCATTAGTTATATGCATGTTTCAATTTACAAGGTATCACCATCTTATCATGTTTTCCCTTAGGTCATTATATTTATTGTTGGTTGTTTGGATTGTTTGGGTTGAGTACCACATGCTCTATGTTATTTGATCTTTATTATTTGATTTGATCATTGTGTGTAGGAACAAGATATCGCAGAATACTCACACCAACATAGACCAAAGGAAAAGTATGATAAAGAAAATTGTCTAGCCGTTACACATAGTGCCTCGCACATTTATCAGAAAAATTCGGAGAGTAGCTTCTTCCTTTTCTTCTCCATCCCCTTATATTCTTATTTATAATTTATGATATTGAGGATAATGTCGATTTTAAGTTTGGGGGTGGGAGAAACTTTGTGTTTTTATTATTTTGAGTGTTTGTGTGTTTATTTTTCGTTATTACTTTAGTATATAATACAAAGATACAAAAAAAAAAAATTGAAAATTTTTTGTTTTCGAAATTTTTTAACAATATATATATATTGTCCAATGATATATATCTTATTTTATGTTGTGTGCTTGTGTGTGTTAGATAATCTGGCTCACAATGATGCATGCTAGACTGATTAAGATTTAACCTTACAAAATTTGATATTATGTGTGCACTAGAATTAAGTTAGACAACGTGATGCTATGAGTTGATTCATATGTTGTATATGTTGATAGATTGAACATATATACTTTATCTAATCATAATAAATTATTTATTATTGGACCAAATTTAGCACAATTTGGGACGATTTTGCTATTGTAGGAAGATATGGATGTGGACGGGAATTCAACTAGTGAAAATTTTTGTGTGAATTATCTTAGATTAACGAGATAAAATTTAGCGAAAATCGTAAGTTGGAAGTCGATTTGCTTGAATAGGTGTTTGATAGGGGGCATTGCACTAATCAAAGTATAATTTATTTTTAAAATGTGAAAATTCTCTTCGAAACCTTTTTGACTTGGGTTATTAAGTCTGTAAGAGTATATAAAAATCCGGTATCCTAAAGTCAACTAACTTTGGAGTAATCGGCCTAAAGCCTGTTACATGGGTTATTTAGAAAACTTAAATGAGAGAATGAAAAAAAAAAAGCGAAAAAAATACAATTGAAAATCAGAAAAAAAAAAAAAAAGCAAGTGCATGAAAAAAGAAAGCACTAAATGTCTTGATTAAGTTTCAAACACTTGTTTGAGTGAATTTGACTTTTGATGAAGGATAATGAGCCTAGTTGAGTCTTGGATGTCGAAGCAATCAAAAAATTGGAGAATCCTTGTTTATTGATGTGTTGACTTGCAATTAGTAGAGTCTACCTGAACTAGAGAGGGTGAGAATAGTAAAAAAAAAAATTCAACATTAGATTACACCTAGGAAAAGAATGAAAAAAGAACAAGTTTGAAGGTGTTGAATCATACGAGAGGTGAAATGATATATTTAACCACAGAGGGTCGGGAATTGAAGCAACTTGTAAATTCATGATATTTACTAGTTCTTCACACACACACACACACACACACACACGTCGATTTTGCATTGGAAGAGTGGATATTTGTTTGATATTGTGACTTTAAAACAATTTGTAAATTTAGTACTATAATTTCAAATATAGAGATAAAAAGTTAGATTGTCTAATCAAATACTTTTGCTTGCTTGTGTGTTTATTATTATTTAGACTAATTTTGTTTGAGGACAAACAAATATTTAAGTTTGAGGGTATTTGATAAGTGTAGTTTTTACACTTATTTGAGACCTAAAATAACGACAATTGATAGTTCTGACAAAATATATTTTAAATTATTGTATTTTTATGTTTAATAGGTAAAACACCATGGATGGAAAATGAATTGAAGAAAGGAAGCAAATTATGGCGAAAAATGGCAAAAATCTAAAGCACAAGAATCAACTTGCATTAGATGAAAGAATTGAACACTTGGAAGCAAGTTTTAAATCAATTGGGCATTGGAATTAATTGGGCCTCAATTTGGACTTTTAGCTGTATTAAATTAGTGGTGAATTTGGTTACACACACACACACACACGAACAAAAAGAATAGAGGAGCGAATGGAAAAAGAAAGAAGAGGACCGGCTGCTGGAATTGTAACTTGGCTTTGTAAAATATATATATACACACATAAATTTGAAGCAGCTTCTGAGGTGGAAAGGAAAAAAGGCACACGTATACACGCAGAACCGAAGCAAGTAGAAAAAAAAAGGAGCGACTTCAATTAATTCCAGATTTTTTCACGTTTGGTCAATTTCTGGTGTTGTCATTCCACTCTTGCGTATTTAATTTCAATATTATGCTAGGCTGAATTTTTATATTGCTAAGATATTGATGAACCATTGTTTTGAATTTTTTAGTAGTAATTAATTATTTTGACGTTAATTTGTTTGAATGCGTGGATGTTTATTATGGTTTAGTTTGCTTTTCAATTAATTGGTCATTAGTTGAATTGTTTGTGGATTTTATTATTATCGAGAGAGGTAATAGGATCGTTAGTATATAGTAATAAATATTGTGAGGTTCGATAGAGGATAGATATATACATTTATGACTTGCATGGTTTTTTAGATGTTCTATCTCGTTTAATGTTTTCTCATATGTTGATATCTTTTACAGAGATATAGATTTAATTGTTATTGAGAGAGACTTTTAAATAAATTTAGAGTTTCTACCTACTCGCATGATAACAAATTATCATTTTAATTGTTGTACTAAAAGTGGATTAACAATGGGGATTCTAGATCTTAGCAATGCATCTCAAAAATTTGATAAACTTTTACTTTAATTTCTAGTATGTGATCAATTAGACATAGATTTAATACAAATTATTTTGGCTATTCGATTAAGGTTATTTTAACTTTAACTTGATAAAACACGTAGTTCTCGTGGGTTCGACACTTTACACACTACTATATTACTTGATAACGATTCTGTTCACTTGTAGGAAATCAAACGATCAATAATCAAGGCTCGGACCTAACCAAAACTATACAAAACCAGTAGGCTCACACTACACAATAATCGTATGAAAAAAAGCCCTCAAAGATCAGTCTCTGAAAATCGTCTCACAAAGGGAGAAGAATGAACGAACAAAGATAGTGATAAAAATGTGACTATACAATGACCACAAAAGGGTTTTTATACCCTTGTCTCCCGCCTTTGATGTAAATCAACGGTCCAAGTAAAACCCAACAAGCACAAGTCCAAGTGAAAAGGAATGGACCAATACTAAGGAGCCAAGTGGACAAAGCTAAGTAAAAAACGCATTTCTACTAATGAAACTAGGTTTTGAAGAACAACAATCCACAATCTTCACCTTGGTTCTTAAAACTCCTCACTCTCTCTAGTTGCTACAATGCATATGACGAAAATATTACCCTACATCATCGTCTAGGTACATGCAAAAGATTAACTAATATCAATATGTAATAAAAATAAATAAATTCTAAATTTATTCAAAGGTAGAATTTTAGTTCCCATATCAGATGGATTCACATCAGTATGAATTTTTTCAAGTATAATCTCACCACATGCAATTTTCTCACGTATAAAATGGTATTTCATCTCAATATGGTTGGATCTTTCATGATACACATGATTTTTGATAATAGTAAAGCACTTTGACTATCCGTGAAAATAGTAGGAGTCTTATGTAAAAAATTCAACTCTCCCAAAATTCCCTTTAACCAGATACACTCTTTCACAGATTCAGCTATAGCCACATATTCAGCATCTGTACTAGACAATGAGACAATAGGTTGAAGTTGTGACTTTCAAGTAATACAATTATCACCAAGTGTAAGGAAATATGCGGTAGTAGACTTTCTTTGGTCTTTATTCCCAGTGAAATTAGAATCTACATACCCTTTCAATGTTAATGGATCTGATCCATTCTTAAACACCAAACCAACTCTAAGTGTTCTAGCTATGTATCTCAATAACCACTTTAACCCCGTCCAATGTGGTTTCCCCGGATTAAACATAAATCTACTAAGGAAACTAATAGAATATGCCAAGTCCGACCTAGTTGTAACCATAGAAAACATGACGGATCATATGGCATTAGCATATGGAATGTTTTTCATCTATTTAAATTTAGCTTTAGTTTTGGGACATTGGGTAAAAGAGAGGTTCATGTGGGCAGCAAGAAAAACGTTAACCGACTTGGCTTCCTTCATGCCAAATTTTGTAATGACTTTACTTAAGTATGTTTCTTGAGATATGGTCAATATTTCTATTTCTATTAGTAATCATTCCCAAATCTTCTGGGCATTCTCCAAGTCTTTCATGTCGAACTCGAATTTTAGGAGATTCTTAAGCCTTAATATCTCTGATTTGCTAGAACTCGCTAGCAACATATCATCTACATATAAAAGTAGATACATCTCACTTCTAGCTTTAGTATTGTTATACTATAAGCATTGATCATACTTGCTTCTCCTAAAATCGATCTCCAGTACATATGTATCAAACCTTATGTACCACTGCCTAGGACTTTGTTTAAGTTCATACAAGGATTTTTGTAACTTGCACAAAAAGTCAAGCTTCCCCTTTAAAGCTTTGGGGTTGACTCATATAAATGTCATCTTCTAACTCCTCGTGTAAGAAAGAGGTCTTGACATCTAATTGTTCAAGTTTCCAATTGAATTGAATAACTAGTGCAAGAATCAATCTTATTGTTTTATATTTGATTATGGGAGAGAATATCTCATTATAGTCAACACCTTCCCTTTGAGTAAAACCATTGGCCACAAGTCTCGCATTATCTCAAATGGTCATTAGAATTAATCACTTCCTTAACTTTGAGAATTCATTTACATTGAATAATTCTTTGAGTTTGAGGTTTCTTTACCAATTTTCGTGTCTTATTATCAAGTAAGAATTTCATTTCCTCCTTCATGGCTTCTTTCCATTTTTCAGAATCAGAACTATTCATAGTCTCTTCATATGATGAAGGTTCTAAGGATTCACCAGAGATAAGAGCAAAGTCAGTCAAATTGTTTATTTCATATCTGGATTTGGTCTAACTTGTCTCTTTTTCCCATCTCTGACCAATTGATAATCTTGAATATCAGTCTCATTTGTGGTGATATTTATGTTCCCAATATCAGTCTCAACCTACTTGAGGTATTTCTACTTCACCTACATCTGTGTTAACAATATTTTCATCAGATTCAACATTTTCAGGTTGAGTGTGATTGAGTCTAGCTAACTTCACCTCAAATTGTGAAGTACTCTCTTTGGTTTACTTTTTATGACTATCAATTTTGTTTTCATTGACGAGATAAAGATGCCACTCGGCTACCAACCTCCAAAATTCCAGTGTTTTGATGGGAAGGGCAACCCGAAGCAACATGTTGCTCATTTCATTGAGACGTGTAATAATGCAGGTACTTACAATGACACTATGGTAAAACAGTTTGTGCGCTCCCTCAAGGGTGCTGCATTCGAATGGTATACCGACTTACAGGATGGATCAATTGATAGTTGGGATCAACTTGAAAGAGAATTCCTAACACGTTTCTACAGCACCAGGTGAACTGTCAGCCTTCCGGAACTTGCTCGAACAAAGCAGAACAAAGAAGAACCCATTGTAGAGTATATTAAACGCTGGAGGAACCTTGTGCTCAATTACAAAGAAAGAATGAGCGAAGCATCTTCCATTGACATGTGTGTGCAAGGCATGCATTGAGGATTACTCTACAATCTCCAAGCAAATATGCCTCACTCCTTCGAAGAGTTAGCGACACGTGCCCATGATCTGGAGCTCCAAATTGCAAGGCATGGGAGTTACTTGCCAAGTGATCCACGTGGCAAGTGAGACCCCAAGAAAGAGGTAAAGAAGGATGTCAAGACAGGTAAGCCCAAAGAGGTGATGGCAATTTCTACTGTCCTTGCAAAGATAGCATTCCAAGGGACGAAATCAAACACGAGACTAAAACTAAAGCCAAAGTTCAGACCTACCAAGGGACTGATCCAATGCAGAGGTCAAGTGACTCTAAAAGAACTTGAAGAGAAGGAATACCCATTTTTAGATTCTGAAGTTCCTGGAATTCTGGATCAACTCCTCGAACAGAAGATAATCGAACTACCAGCTCCAAAGAGACCTGAGGAAGTTGGTAAGGTCGATCATCCTAAATACTGTAAATTTCATAGAATCATCAGTCACCCTGTGAAAAATATTTTGTGTTGAAAGATCTTATTGTTCGCCTGGATAAAGAAAATAAGATCGAACTTGAAACGGGAGAAAGCCCAACTGCTGATTATTCAATGGTTTCGTTTGGATCGTTTGATCCAATCCCCATTGCAAAAAGGGAACATACACTTCCCCGTACATACGATGCCAGTAAATCTTCGGCTGAAGAGTTTGGACCACGACTTCCAAAAGGAGTCATTCCAGTGAAGTTTGAAGTAGACGGGGAAATTACTATCAGTTATGTCTACCCAGGAATGGATGGACCCCATGTACCTAATCGTCCAACCTTCTACGAAATTATGACAGATGACTTGGATGTTTGGGATTCTGATTCGGAGTCCGAAGATGAGATCGGTGATGGTTGGTCCACCTTCATAAGTAAGAAGGAGAAGTACCAAGTTTTAAACAAAACAGGTAAAATATCACCTTCTACATCTCTTGCAGGACCGAAACTGGGGGCATTAGGCGTGAAAGTTCAACCCAATAAAAAAACATCACTAGAAGAAAATCCGAAAGGATGGACCCCTTGTGAAAAGGCACCATCAAACAATTTCTCAACTGCCAAGTTCTAGTGACGAAAAACAGAAGCCAAGAAACAACCAAAGAGGAAGGCCTAAAGCTAGGCGAGAAGTCTCTACTAAATCAACAGGAGTAGAAGTCGCTTCACGTGCTCCTCCTAGGTTACTGACCCTGGGTGATTATTTTCCCAAGGGCTTCTTCAACAATGAATGTTTTACCTCCAATGTTATCAATGTGGAGGGGAAAGGCGAAGCAAGGAAAGGGTCGAAAGAGAGTTCAAAACAGAAGAGAACTATCTCGCGACTCAATAATATTCCTTCCAATACAAGTTTAGCAGAGTCTCTTAAACTTCATTTCGATGATCGAATAGCTTTAATCGCAGTATTGATAGATCCGGAAGAATACGAAGGCAAAGTCTTAGAGCATATTGGATCCACAACCCGACAAGACTGTATGGCCACCATCACATTTGACGATGAAGATTTGCAACTGGGCTCTCGTTTATACAACAGATCACTCTACGTTAGTGGTCATATTTGAGAATGCAAGATCAATCGCATAATGATTGATTGTGGATCTGTTGTGAACATCATGCCAGTCAAAACGATGAAGGAGATTAGGATTAATGTTGGTGATTTGTCCAAAAGCAAGATCATGATTCAAGGATTCAACCAGAAAGGTCAGCGAGCCATCGGCATGATTCGTTTGAAGCTGAAAATAGGGGAGTTAATTTCCTCGGCTCTCTTCCATGTCATCGACGTTAAAACGTCATACGAGTTACTCCTGGACGTGTTTGGCTGCATGAAACTGGAGTAGTACCTTCGACTTGGCACCAATGTTTCAAGTATAGTCGAGACGGAGAAGTCAAGTGCGTAGTAGCTGAGTCCAAACCCTTCATCGAAGAAGAATCCCATTTTGCTGATGCAAAATTTTATGGGGGAGACGAAGAAAGTAATTCTACAGGATTGACCATGTCCATATTTAAGATTAAAAGAAATGTAAATGATGATGATACAACAAGTTCTGCTCAGTCTCATCAGCTCATCAAAGGTAAATCAAAATTTACGTTTCGAGGATTCTTTAAAGGTAAAAAATCTCAAACAGAATCGACTGACGTTGAGGTGTTGAGAAAAGAGTTAACTCTTCCAATACCTAATATTCCGAAATTGTTCCTACCTCATCAGTTCATGGGAGTCCCGGGAGAACGCAAATCATTGTCGGAAACTTCGACATCTGTTCCAGACATATCAAAACTTAGTATTGCTAGCTCATCTAAACAAGACAAGGCTAGAGCCGATGAACCAAAACAGACTTTCAAAGGATGTTATAATCCTCAAGCCAAAAAGCTATTTGAGAATACCGGATTTGGGAAAGGAGATCCTCGCAAATGAGGTGATCTTGATGCTGTTCTTTCAGGTGGGCGTGTCCCTTCTCATTTTGACGGAACCCTCGTGTCACAACCTAGGCATGGCTTGGGATATGATCCAAATCCACCAAGAAAAATTAAGGTCAAAAAGGTTTCCTCGAACCCAATCATGATTCAAATTTACGAGGTTGCAGAAAAGAAACTTGAACAATCGAAAATTTCGGTGTTCGATCGAATTGAAAGTGAGAATGCCAGTGTTTCAATTTTTAAAAGGTTAAAACAGGAATCATCCCCAACGGTTGATGTAAAAGTTAAAGCTTCCGTCTTCCAAAGGTTAAGTAAAGTTCCTTCTTCTTCTACCCATATTGGCGATGACACACAAGCTCCTCAGAAATCATTTCAAAGACAATCTGCTTTTTCTCGGCTTGGAACTAAAACTTCTGAGCCAAGTCCAAAGCCTCAACGATCAAGGAGAAGACGAAAACATCAAAAATCATGCCTTTCTCTAAGCAATAATAAGGATGAAGAAGAATGCTCTATTAATCACATAGCTTTTGAAGAAGCTCCCGAACATGAGTGTGTAAACTCTACCACAATAGACGAACCTGAGTCGGCCCCACCTACATTTGAGGAAGGAGGACAAGCTACGGTGGATGACTTGAAGCAATTGAACTTGGGAACTGAGGAAGACCCAAGACTAGTGTTTGTAAGTGCTCTCCTCAGTCAAAAGGAGGAATCAGAATACGTCCACTTGCTTCAAGAATTTCAAAGATGTATTTGCATGGTCTTATAAAGAAATACTGGGATTAGATCCGAAGGTTGCAGTACATCACCTTGTAGTAAGGCATGGAGTTCGACCA
Organism: Fraxinus excelsior; assembly: GCA_019097785.1. Taxonomy (NCBI): domain Eukaryota; kingdom Viridiplantae; phylum Streptophyta; class Magnoliopsida; order Lamiales; family Oleaceae; genus Fraxinus; species Fraxinus excelsior. The sequence continues at coordinate 18,228,546 of CM032627.1, read as the reverse complement.
GTCAAGCAACTTCAAAGGAGATTTTGACCAGAATTGGTTCCTCAAATTGAAATGGAAGTCAACAAATTGATTGAAGCTGGATTCGTACGTGAAGTCAAATACCCAACTTGGATCGCGAATATTGTCCTTGTCAAAAAGAAAAATGGACAATTACGAGTCTGTGTTGACTTTCGTGACCTGAATCAAGCATGTCCCAAAGATGACTTTCCGCTTCCAATAATAGAGTTGATGGTGGATGCAACTACCGGGTATGAAATCTTATCTTTCATGGACGGATTTTCTGGATACAACCAAATACACATGAATCCAAAAGATGAGGAACTCACAGCATTCCGTACCCCTAAAGGCATTTATTGTTATAAAGTTATGCCGTTTGGGTTGAAGAACGCGGGGGCAACCTACCAACGGGCAATGCAAAGGATCTTTGATGACATGCTGCATAAGAACGTAGAATGCTATATAGGTGACCTCGTCGTTAAAATGAAGAAACGAGATGATCACTTACAAGATCTACGGGATGTTTTTGAAAGGTTTCGACGACATCAATTAAAGATGAATCCACTAAAGTGCGCATTTGGTGTCACATCTGGGAAATTTCTTGGCTTCATTTTCGACATAGGGGCATTGAAATAGACGAATCAAAAATTGAAGCTATAATCAACATGCCAGAACCAAGAAATGTACATGAGGTGAAAAGTCTCCAAGGAAAACTCGCATACATTCGGAGATTTATCTCTAACCTTGCTGGACATTGCCATCCATTCAACAAATTGGTGAAGAAGGATGTACCATTTGAATGGGATGATGTTTGTCAAAATTCTTTCCAAAGCATTAAGCAATATTTGTCTCGTCCACCAGTACTTGCAGCTTCGGTCCCAGGGAAACCATTAACCCTTTATGTTGCAGCACAAGAATATTCTCTAGGAGCGCTTCTTGTCCAGGCCAATGATGAAGGAAAAGAGAATGCACTCTACTACTTGAGCCGGACACTGGTAGGTGCCGAGATGAAGTATTCGCCTATTGAGAAAATATGCCTTGCATTAATCTTCGTGGCTAAGAAATTGAGACATTATATGCTATCACACACGATCAGTCTTGTTTCAAAGATTAATCCTTTAAGGTACATAATGTCCAGACCAATTCTCTCTGGAAGAATTGGAAAATGGGCATTGTTGTTGTCTGAGTTCGACATCAGGTTCATTCCCCAAAAGGCCATCAAAGAACAAGTTTTGGCAGATTTCATGGCTGACCATCCAATTCCAGCGGAATGGGAACTGCAAGAAGACCTCCCAGATGAAGAAGTTTTATTTACTGAAATCATACCATCATGGAGGCTATACTTCGATGGGGCAGCCCGAAGTTATGGTGCAGGAGCAGGAGTTATCTTTATCACGCCATATAATCTTGTCATACCGTACTCGTTTACTTTAACAGAGAAATGTTCAAACAATGTGGCAGAATATCAAGCCCTTATCATTGGCTTAGAGACAGCTATAGATATGGGTATTCATCAGCTAGAAGTCTTCGGGGACTTTAAATTGATAATCAACCAACTCTTAGCTGAGTACGAAGTCCGTAATTCTGACTTGAAGCCATATCATGAATATGCATCAACACTTGTAAAGCGATTTGATTTGTTAAAAATCAAATTCGTACCTAGGGCTGAAAATATGGAAGCCGATGCCCTAGCCAATTTGGCCGCTGTTCTAGCTAGGTCAGATGAAGATTTTTCCCACTCCGTATCAATTGCTCAAAGGTGGGTGCTTCCGTCCTTGCTACCCAGTGATATGGAAGAAAACAACAGCGTTGAAGTGACCGAAGATGAGGAAAAAGAAGATTGGAGACAGCCAATAATTGATTTTCTTCAACATCAAAAGCTACCAGACAATCCATAGCGAAAAATCGAAATCAAGAGGCGTGCACCCCGTTTTGTCTTTTATAAGGGAACGCTTTATCGACGATAATTTGATGGGGGTTTCCTCCGATGTCTAAGTAATGATGAAGCAACACAGGTCGTGGAAGAAGCCTACTCTGGAATCTGTGGTGCTCATCAGTCTGGACCCAAACTCCATTTTCGAATAAAGAGGATGGGGTACTACTGGCCGACTATGGTACAAGACTCCATGGATTATGCAAAGAAATGTGAATCTTGCCAGGTTCATGCAAACTTCATTCATCAACCTCCGGAACCATTACATTCGACAGTAGCTTCTTGGCCATTCGATGCATGGGGTCTTGATGTAGTTGGACCCATAACTCCAAAGTCTTGAGCTAGACACTCATACATCCTTGCTGGAACCGACTACTTCTCTAAGTGGCTGAAGCCATACCGTTGAAAGAAGTAAAGAAAGAAAATGTTGCAGATTTCATTCGTATTCAAATCATTTATCGGTACGGGGTCCCACGATACATCATCACTGATAATGGGAAGCCCTTCTGCAATAGCCATATAAACAATTTATGCTCAAAATTTGGATTCAAACAATACAACTCATCAATGTACAATGCAGCAGCTAATGGGTTAGCAGAGCGTTCAACAAAACTCTATGCAGTCTATTGAAAAAGGTTGTCTCCAAATTAAAAAGAGACTGGCATGAAAGAATTGGTGAAGCCTTATGGGCTTATCGAACCACCTATCGAACTCCAATACAAGCCACTCCTTATGCCTTAGTGTATGGAGTGGAAGCTGTACTTCCTTTGGAGTGTCAATTCCGTCACTTCGAATTGCTGTCCAAGAAGGATTGACGACAGAAGAAAATGCCATTCTTCGATTGGAGGAGCTAGAAGCTTTGGATGAGAAGAGATTAGAGGCACAAATGCACTTGGAATGTTATCAAGCTCTGATGGCGAAGTCCTTCAACAAGAAGGTGCGATCAAGATCATTTCAAGTCGGAGACTTGGTACTTTGCGTGCGCAGACCAATCATAATCACAAAAAAACAGGGGGCAAATTCCAACCTAAATGGGATGGTCCGTTTGTCGTCACTCATGCATTCACTAGTGGAGCATGCAAGATTGTCGACAAAGATGGATTACAAATCGGACCTATCAATGGAAAGTTTCTAAAGCGTTTTTACGCTTGAAGTTCTTTATTTTATTTTTCATTGTATTACTTCTGGCCCGCAAGAGGATAAACTGTGAACGGCCCCCACCCCAAATAAAAAAAAATTGTTTGTTCTTGTAACGAACTACGTTCGACTTGATCCCATTTAGGTACGTAGGTAGCTTGAATAAATTATAAATTCAGGTTCAGTCACAAATAATAAAATCATTCAATTTGTTTACCATTTTCTGCAGTAAAAAAAATGCTCAAGAAACAAAGAAATGTTCATCGTAAAAGGACGAAGAACGATAAAAAAAAATCAAAATTCATATGGTCTTAAAAGATCATAAAGTCTGAAATCTATCAAAATCACTCGCCATTGATCACTTGCAGGAAACTATCTTCAAGGGTCTTCCTTCTCTGGTCAATGGATGTTACGCTGGAAACATCTCTAGTCGGTGATTCTTCCAAAGCGGCCTTTGCAGTTCCAAGCATGCTCTTCTATTCCTGATGGGTTTGAAGTTCATCACGGAGTCTGTCCAGCTCGAAAGTTAGCTGACTAATTTTACCTTCCAATAAAGAACAAGTGAAATCCTCCACTTTCAACTGAATATTCAAAAACTTCAACTTCTCAGTCTTCTCATCGGTAGTTGGAAACTCTAAGTGATGCTTCCTTTCAGATAAAAAAATGTCAACTTCTTTAAGAAACACGTCCATGCGTTCCATCAAGGGTGCTGGATCTGCACAGAATGAGCTGATAATCACGTTTTGAAGAATTAAATTATTCTCATCCCACCAAGAGCGGATGTTGGAAAACCCATGCTTCAAGACATCCCTAAAACACTTCTGAAGATAATTGGTCATCGCTTCTTGCAAAGTAGCCTTTAAGTAAGGAGACTCTTGAGTTATCTCAGGCGGGGGACCGGCCATAAAGGAACAAATTGGAGCTGCCTGATGATTATTTGCTTCCGAAAGCGGAATGTTAACCAAAGCCAATGAAGGGGTAGTAACTGGAACTTCTTGATTGACCTCTAAAATAGTAGCTTTGGCAGCCTCAGAATTCACTTCATCTTCATCTTGGAATGCATCTATGTTGAACGCCGAAATGCCTTCATTCATAGTATTCTGGCGTCTACAAGGTGGATCGTGAAAGTCGTGAGTACCATCTATTCCTTGAAGCGCACCAATTCTCCCATCGTTCTCGCCAGTCTGATCTTGCAAAGAATCTGGATTCATGGAGAAATTCAATCATTCGGGAATGCTTGGAAAACCTACGAAAAAGGGTAGAGATAAAAAGAAGGAGAAAAATAAGAAAATAATATATATTAAAAAAAAAGGAGGAGGGCCTACCCGCGTTCCGTGTTCTAGGAGACATATCTAAAAAATCGACATCTGATGGTGTATTCGGGAGGCTGATGTTAATGTGAGAAACTCCAACGTTGTCTTTTGAAGAATTTGGAACAGCTTGAAGCGGCGTCGATTTTATCGATCGTTTAATTTTGTATATTCGGGAGAGTGGAGCCTAAAAGTAAAGTTCGTTGTATAAACTAAATACAAGTGGCATGTTAAAAGTAAATAAATAAAATACCTGATCTCCAGAACTTTCATCTCCCCGTGATAAAGTCTTATTAGGTGTGTGGGATGCTCGATCTCCAGGACTACTGCGGTCTGGATTCAAAACTACTTCAGGCATCTTCTCGGCAGGCTCAGAGGTGGAAGCAAACTTTGTCGAGGGAACTTTAAATTTAATCTTCTTAATGACTCTGTCATTTCGAAGGTCAAATTCCCTCTTTCGTGAAATCTCTTCAGGAATGATATGTGGAGGATTTAACACTTTGGCTACAGCCCTATTCGGAACTGGGTTAAGAACAAAGTCACGACTCTCGCTAGAAGACAAAACATGCACTTGAACCTTGGTCAGGAGCGGCAATATTCGATTATTCCACCAAGTTCGGTACTCTAAATCGACATTTTGATGTGTATCCTTCACATACTCTGGGATATGAAATGTAGAGCCAGTCATCATTCGAGTCAAAGACAACCAGACACGATACATATCGCCCGCGTTGAGAGCGATATCCAACTTTCTTGGTGAATCGGGAAGTCTTTGTTTGAAGCCAAGTTGCCTGCGAACCTATGAGGATTATACGCCTCGAGGATGAAAGGAGAGTTTCCTCAACGGTAAGAAACAAATCCAGATCGAATGCTCACCATAAACTCCGAGGTGTCTATGGACCTTGGTTGGTCATCCACTCGTATATCGGGATGGGACAATGGGGGAAATGGATTCCAGCAAAAGTCATTGGTATCCATCATCCCACGGATAAGATCCCGACATTCGACAACATTTTTCTCCCAAGACTGGAAAGCATTCAAGGTGTCAGCATATCTGCGGATTATAGGACGATCATAACTCTTGTCCACATTAGCATAAATACCTCGAACAAAATAAGTTGCAGCCCAAGCATAAAGAAAAGGTCCAGGAAATGAATGTGAAATTGAGCCAAGGTCCGGGTTCGACTGATGGTTCGATATCCGTGTGAGTCCTCTATAAATGCTCGCTAATACGGGAGGAACTAGACTGTAAGTGTACCCACATGCCATTTTAGAAAACGCTTTAAAAGTCTCAACTCTTATATACTCATCCCCAGATAGAAGAACGAAACGACAAAGCCACAAGGAGATATAAGATGCTATCTCTAATTCCTCTTCTTCTTCTATAGATAATGATATTGGAAAATCACCCCAATGACTCCGATCCCGGCGTGAAATATCTCTTGACTTGTCTACAGCCACATGCCTCCGTATTTCCTTTGAAGCTCTTTGCTGACGTCTCTTGAATGGATTTAGACTCATAACACTTTTGTAATTTTTGTGTTGTCGAGGATTCTGAGCACAACCATTCTCGCAAAACCAAAAATTAATCCATTCTTCGTGACTAACGCAATCAGATTCATTCGCATCCGCAATCAGTACAAAAACATTGAAGAGGTACAAGCATGACTTGGAAAGTTGATTTGTCAGCTCTGAAAGACTTGGGACTACCTCTTCATAGTAATCACCCATGATCGAAAGTCCACTTATCTCGCGGATGTCCCAAATTGAAATGCCGATTTCACCACATGAGGTCACAAAAGTGTTGGTCTCCGGGCACCAAACCTCACAAAGAGCTCTGTAGATAGAATTTGGGCGATGATAATCCCTTGCAGCGCAGCTAACTGCATAAGCTAACTGGCGAAGATTCCTTTTGAGTAGAAGTTTCTGGACCCATGAAGACCACTCCCAAAACTTTGGAAGAAAAGAAATATCTCCACGACTGACAAGTGCGCTTCCCCATCGTATTTCTTTATTGTTAATCCTTTCACAAATTACGGCCCTTGGAATACACTCCATGCTCTGAGAATGATTAGGCGGGAGACACAAAGAAGGAAAATGACTGCTGGAGCGGTTGGAAGTGACAGCTTCTGAATTTTGGTTACATTAACTAATAATAAGTAGATGCAACTCTGGCAAAGGCTCCAAGAGTTCAGGAGAAAGATCTGTAGCTGGCTTATGAATGCTAAGTTTAAGTTCACCTCGTATGCCGGGTTGAGCATGATACTTTACATCAGTATATTTGAAACGAAGATAACTCTTGCCTTGCCTCTTAAGCTCAATGATTTCGTATATATCCGAATACGCACCATTATTAGAGCTCATCCCAGCCATTCCTAAAAAAAAAGGAAGAGGAAATCAGTAAACAAAAAAAAAAGGATTAACGGACAATAAATCTTTTAAATTCCTTGTGGTCTAAATCACGAGCCTCCCAAGTATATGGATGATCCTAAACACAAAGTGCCTCTGACGGTCGAAAGAATGTCCTTGGTCCTAAACACAAGTGTGTTGGACGGTCGAAGGAGCGATCATTGGTCCTAAACACAAAGTGCCTCGGACGGTCGAAGGAAGGTCCTTGGTCCTAAACACAAAATGTCTTGGACGATCGAAGGAGCGGTCCTTGGTCCTAAACACAAAGTGCCTTGGACGGTCGAATGAAGGTCCTTGGTCCCAAACACAATGTGCCTTGGACGATCGAAGGAGCGGTCCTTGGTCCTAAACACAAAGTGCCTTGGACGATCGAAGGAGCGGTCCTTGGTCCTAAACACAAAGTGCCTTGGACGATCGAATGAGCGGTCTTTGGTCCCAAACACAATGTGCCTTGAATGGTGAAAGATAGCAATCCTTAGCCTTCAATGTGCATGAAAATGTTGGCAATTTTGAGTATTTTCTGAACCTATAAAATAACTACAGCACAAAATTCTACTCCACACCAGGAAAATCTCAAACCTTGAAATCTCTGACTTGTTCCAAAACTTGAATCCCTGAAAATAAAAAATGAAGAATGTTAGTTCCAATCTTATAACAACAATACCTTAAAAAAAAACGAATATTCTCGTGAACAGTACACGGGGCACTTTTCACGCTTTTAAAAAATGTTTGGTTTCTGCAAATTCCAACAAAAAAAGCGTGAAAACGTGACGGCGGAAACTAGAAACCAATCAATTCTAAAAAATCAAAAAGACAAGAAAACGTGAAACTGTCCAATTGCAAGGACCAATAAAATCTTTTAAAAAAAAGAATAAAAAAAATATATCTTCAATTGGTTTCTGCACCAATCAATTGGTAACCAATTGAAACCAATTGGTTTCTAAAAAAAACAATTGGTTTTGGTTATGTCGACAGCAGAAACCCAAAGAAATATAAAATTAAATATAAAAAAAAATTGAGAGAGAGAAAAACGACAAAACCAAGCAAAAAAAAAAACTCTAATCTTGCCTTACCTTTTGTTTGCAAATTCAACCTAATTAATTTCTAAACCTAATAATTTATTCCTATAAATAGTTAAATATCAGGCTTCACTTGAATCCAAATTACCATAAAACGTATAAAAGTCTATCAAATAAATAAATCAAGAATTGTGTAAAATAAATAAATAATCGAACAACGATTACGTCAAAAAAAAAAAAATCAAAATCAAAATCGAAAATCAAGATTTACTAATTTATTTATTTCATAAAAAATTAATAAATTTTGAGGGGGCATTTGTAGACATTAAAAAAAATAATAAAATAACAAGTTGGGTTAATTTAAATAATTAGCCCAATTAAATTTACCAAATCAAAGTCTAGGCCCGTAAAATTCTAAAAGCCCACCATACTTTTTAATAAATCCATAATTATTCAATTATAATCAATTTAATTGAACTAATTTGGTGATTACCAAAATTGGTCACGGATTTTCCCTATAAATAGGGTCGATGGTTCACTTCATATAGGGGAAGCAAAAAGTGCAGAGAAAATCACGAAGTGCTGAAGAAATCTCAAAGCTGGAGCAAGAGAAGAAATTCTCTCAAATCCAAGTCCGACGAACACAAAGAAGATCTAAATATTCTTCAAATCAAACTCAAGAAGATCAAAGTTTCTCTAAGTCAAATCAAGTCAAGTCCAAGAAGATCAAAGTCTTCTCCAAATTAAATCGAATCCAAGCTCCGAAGTACAAATCCAGGAGCCAAAATTCAAGTGTCGAACAAGTCAAACTCTCGACAAATCAAATTCTCAACAAATCTCAAAGTCAAGGATTCAAGCCACGTGACCCCTCGTCTTCAAACATCTAGATCATTAATTAAAGGATTAATTGCATATTTGCAATAACAAGAAGATTCATATCCATTTGTATTGTATTTTCTTTAAAATACAATTTGTAACGATTTTCGTATTTTATTATACGCGAAATCTGTCGTACAAATTTCTTGACATCTAATTGTTCAAGTTTCCAATTGAATTGAACAACTAGTGCAAGAATCAATCTTATTGTTTTATATTTGATTATGGGAGAGAATATCTCATTATAGTCAACACCTTCTCTTTGAGTAAAACCATTGGCCACAAGTCTCGCATTATCTCAAAGGGTCATTAGAATTAATCACTTTCTTAACTTTGAGAATTCATTTACATTGAATAATTCTTTGAGTTTGAGGTTTCTTTACCAATTTTCGTGTCTTATTATCAAGTAAGAATTTCATTTCCTCCTTCATGGCTTCTTTCCATTTTTCAGAATCAGAACTATTCATAGTCTCTTCATATGATGAAGGTTCTAAGGATTCACCAGAGATAAGAGCAAAGTCAGTCAAATTGTTTATTTCATATCTTGGATTTGGTCTAACTTGTCTCTTTTTCCCATCTCTGACCAATTGATAATCTTGAATATCAGTCTCATTTGTGGTGATATTTATGTTCCCAATATCAGTCTCAACCTACTTGAGGTATTTCCACTTCACCTACATCTGTGTTAACAATATTTTCATCAGATTCAACATTTTCAGGTTGAGTGTGATTGAGTCTAGCTAACTTCACCTCAAATTGTGAAGTACTCTCTTTGGTTTACTTTTTATGACTATCAATCTTGTTTTCCAAACATAACATTTCAGACTCATTAAATACTACATTTCTACTATTAATGATCTTAATGCATTGCACACCTAACACCCACAACCTGTACCATTTCACCTTTTCAGGGTACCCAAGCATAACACATTTAGTGGCTCTATGGTCTACCTTCCCTTCAATCTGATGTACATATGCCATACATTCAAACACCTTAATGTGATGAAGGTTTGGGGGGCTTCCCAATCCAAAGTTCTCGAGGAATCTTAAACTCAACACAACTATATGAAGATCTATTTATCAAATAAGCAGCTATAGTTACAGCCTCATCCCAAAAAACCTTTAGCTGATCCAGAACTGGTCAGCACACACCTAACTTTATTCATAAGTTTTCTATTCATTCTTTCAATGACCTCGTTCTGTTGAGGCGTGTGTTTAATAGTTTTGTGTCTTACAATCCCTTTTTGTTTACAAAAGTTATCAAACTCAACATTACAGAACTCCAAACCATTACCAGATCTTAAAATCTTTAACTTCTTATCCAGTTGATTTTCCACAATCTGTAACCAAGTTCTGAATTTTTGAAAAGTCTCAAATTTATTTTTCAATAGATAAGTCCATACCATTTTTGAGTAGTCATCAACTATAGAAAGGAAGTACTTATTCCCTCCAAAGGCGGGGTGACTCTGAGGTCCTCATAAATCTGAATTGACATAATCTAGGAGTCTAGAGGTGATATGTAACCCAGTCTCAAAGCTCACCTTATGTGATTCTCCCAACACACATGTTTCACAAAATTCAAGAGGTTCGATCATATCTTTCCCAAGTAGTTTTTGTTTACTTAGATACTTCAAACCCTTATTTCCTATATATCCCATTCTGTTGTGCCATAATTCAAATTTGTTTTCAATTATGATCAAAGATTTTGCTTCTTGAGAAGTAACAATCTCTCTTAAGATAGCACAATCCATTTCTTTTAAGTCCCTTAAGAATTACCAAAGATCTCTTCATCACTTTCAAAGTGTTATTATCTGATTTGAATAAATGTCCCTTATCTTCAAGAATTCCCAATGAGATGAGATTTCTTTTAAGGTTTGGAACATACTTTACGTTATTCAATTGTCTGACAATACCATCATACATTCTAATGGTAATGTCACTAATACCGAGAACTCTCTAAGAGTTATTATCACCCATATACACATTTGTGGGTTCAACTTCTTTGTAATTACTAAACCATGACATATTCGGACACATATGGAATGCGCACCTTGAATCTAAGATCCAATCATTATCAACTTCTTCATTCGACACAGTCATTACAAGTAGGCTATCTAATACAGAACCTGTGGCTAAATTATTCAATTCATCATTATTGTGATCATTGTGTTTCTTCTTCCATTCAAATCAATCTCTCTTAAAGTGACTTAATTTTCCACAATGGCAACACTTCTTATTGCTCTTATCTTTTAATTTGAATCTGATCTTAGATTTGGATTTGAATATTCTTTTGTTGAAGTTGTGTTCTTTCTTTTCTGTTCTCCCTCCCACAAACATGCTCTCCTCTCTTGCATTTGTTTTAGATTCTTTCTTGATATCCAATTCCCGAAATCTTATAGCATTAGTGACAATTGTTTGTGTTAGAGCATCTCTTGAGTATTTAATTGCATTCTTTATATCCTTGAATCGGGTAAGGAATTAAGAAGAATCACGGCAAGGTCTTCGTCACCAAATTACTTTCCATTATGAGCTAGGCTCTTAACGAGGATACTAAAATCGCTCAAATTAGCTTCCAAGTTCTTTCCACTATCCATTTTAAAGCAAACAGTTTCTCTAAGAGGTAGATCTTATTAGGCAATGTCTTAGTTAAAAACAAAGCATCTAAAGCAATCCACAAGTCCCTAGGAGTAGTATGTTCTTCAACTGGTCTTATTATATCATCAGATAGGTGCAAAATAATAGAACTATTTGCTATTTCATTCATATCTAGAATTTCATCAAGCTTAGCTTTCAATTCATCATAAAATGTTGTAGGATCATCAAGGGCTTTAGCAATCATTTGTTAGACCACTATGACCCTCATTTTCTGCTTCCAAATGGAGTAATCCCAATTTTCATCGAATTTTGACAATTCGACCTTCGAACCCACCACGAATTCTGTAAAAGGGTGGCTATTGCTCGTGGACATAAGTTGTTTTCAATCTGAAAATCACTTAAGTTGCAGAAAAAAATTTGAAAACAATAAATAAATTTCGTGCAATGTATAACAAGTAAACATGACACAGTATATTAAGAGAGTTGCAAAGTAATACTCAGCATATGAATCAGATTATGAAAGAACTAAATAACATTTTTAACAAATTCACAGATTCCTCATGCAATTGTAAATCAATTACTGAAGGGGGTATTGGAATGATCTCACCAAAAATACTGTAATTGACAGTGATTCAATTTCAGTGACAGTTTCCAGGTCCATGCTGCACCCCACAAGCATCCACGTTCCTCAGCTCAATTAGAATTGAAGTGACCGAAAACTACAAAATTGAATACACACATCATTACGAACAAGAAACTAAAAATTACTTTGAAGCAACCTTACCCATGGCCTTACGAGGCTTTGATACCAATTTGTTAGGTTCAAAACACTCAAGAATGCAATTATCGAATCAAACACAACAAGAAACCAAAAATGCAGTAACGAAAAATAATACCAAAATGTTCACCCAATTCGGCAAAGCCTAATCTGGGGGGCTCAAAGGTAACTCGAGCTCGTCACTATGCAAAGAACCGTCAAAAGAGCTATTTACAAGGATTTTATAGCCAAGAATCAGAAACCGGACACAATCCCTTCCCCATTGATCATCGATCCTTAAAGGATCTCCCAACAACAACCTATACTATACAACAAATCAGGAACCTCACTACCTACCAAGAAATACAGATTTACCGGTTATATTTGTAGAACAAACATAACCTAAAACAATGTATTCTACCACTATAATCACGTAATAATCAAGGCTCAGACTTGACCAAAACTATACAAAATCGATAGGCTAAACACTACACAATAATCACATGAAAGAAAGCCCTCAAAGATCAATCTTGGAAAATCGCCTCACAAAGGGAGAATAATGAACGAACAAAGGCAGTGAAAAAATGTGACTGTACAATGACCACAAAAGGCTTTTATACCCTTGTCTCCGGCTTTTGATGTAAATCAATGGTCCAAGTAAAACCCAACAAGCACAAGTCCAAGTGAAAAAGAATTGACCAATACCAAGGAGTCAAGTGGACAAAGCCAAGTAAAAAAATGCATTTCCACTAATGAAACCAGGTTTTGAAGAACCACAATCCACAATTGGTCTCTAAAGGAGGTTAAAAGTGAGTTTGAATTGCATGGCTTTGTTTGTGTAGTTGCAGGAATTCATTCTGGCTACCTTACCATCGCATGGAAGGTTCATTGTGATCACGTCCTTCTTTTTTGCTTTCTTTCAATTTAGTCTGTGAATTCCTTCCTCTGTTCCTTTCCTTGTTTGAAATAGAGATTCTTCATCTTTCAATTGTTGATCCACGTCATCCTCAATGGTTCATCCTCGGTACAAATCAAGTTTCGGAGATTTTCAATTTAGTCCCTGGACTTTTACTATTATTATTCTTTAGTCATTTTTGACCAAGTTTCACTTCTTTTCATCGTTAGCTTCCAACATCGAATTTATCCTACTACGGTCAATATTTAACAAAACCAATTAGTAATTCCCTCAACGTGACCCCCGAGATATTTACTTTTGAATACTTGAATAAGTGCAAAAATTAAATAATCAGTACCAATTAAAAGTATGTGAGCAACGAATATTGACAAACGTGATTATAATTGTTACAATTAACAATCTAAAATCAAATTTGAACCAAACAATCACCATAGTATGACTTCCATTTCACGGGTCACAAACTCAAAATTGCTAATCACAAATCAAATTTCAACGCTCTAATATATCTTTAACAATTCAAAACCACTAACATTCTTATAAAAAAAATATAAAAACAGTACCATCAAATGTAACTGAATAAAATGGCATGAAATGTAACCGGAAAAATAAAAAGCCAAAAAATTGATGTAAAATGAATCAAAATGGAAACATTTATTGAATTGGATAATTATAATTAAAAATAATAAAATAATAAAATTATATTATTATGTTGCATAAGGTTATTTTTTTATGATAAACGATAAAATGTAAAAAACAAAATGAGAAATCAAATATTTCTCACTTATTCACACTTTTTATATGTTTTAATTTAACATTTTTCATTAATTAAAGTTAGAAATGATTTATTTCGACAAGAATGTAATAAGTTAAATTTAAATTTAAAACAAAAAATACTATAAAATTATTTTGTCAATGACCTTTGCCGTTCATACTTCATATGTCACTCCAAACATATGACTCCAAACATATGTTCTTTGTAAAAATGCCCCGTTTGACAATCATTTATTCAAACCTTTTAATTTTACACATCTTCATATAATAAAATATTTTGTTAATAAATTTAAAATTTTTTTTGGTACTTTCTAATCACAAATTCCATAACAAAATTATTATTCAAAATTCCATTTTCTCAATATAATGCCATCAAAGAAAATAAATTAGCAAGGACAGTGGTGTGGTAATGGAAGATTCTCAAGCGAATACCATTTTGTCGTAATGCATATTGTTGTTTAGGAAGAAGGGCAATCATTGTTGTCCACTTTAGTTGTTAAAATGGCCGGCCGGCCGGCGGAGAAAATTGTATGGCTTCTAATTTCTTTGAACAAATGTCATCATTACATTTATCTTGTTTTTGTCATTCTTGTAGAGTGCCAAAACATTGATGATTATTCCACAGTTAGTGGGGAATAAAGTGTTGAATTGGCTTCTAAGACAGGCTTAATCATTGGATGTTGCAAAAAGTTTAAGCTTTTTTTCTTCATTCCTTTGCTTGCCTCTCTTTCTCTCTTCATGATAATTTGTTGGGATTTTTGTGGGAAAAGTGGTGGTTGGATTGAGAGCAAAGCAATAATATTGAGTTAGTATGAAAATATCAGTCTTGGTTTAGTGTCATCCTTTGAGTGTTGTGGGTTTTGTGTGATCAGTTTTCTAGAAAGTGTATAAAGAATTATATTTTCATTTGAAGGAGAGTGCAACCATGGCAGCCTTCCGGCTGATTTTCTGCAGTGTTTTTCTCTTGTCATGGATCAGTGCAATCTACTCTGGGACGAACCCTCAAGATGGTAAAGTTTTGCCTACATAGTGTTTGTGTTTTTGTTTGAAGTGAGAGTTGTGACTTCATGAATGTCTATTGTATACAAACTCAGAGGAGGAGAGAAAATCGATAGGAACTGTTAGTTAATACCAAAAGAAGTTCTCAGAGGCATCTAATTATTTGATCATATCATTATATAATGTTTACACAATCAAGGGATTTGATTGATAGAGTTTCTTTAAGATTCTTTTTGATGCATAAAGCATAGTTGTGTTAATGAAAAATGAATGTTGATGCAGCTGCTGTACTCCGAGCATTGAAAGATCAGTGGGAAAACATGCCCCCTAGTTGGGATAAATCAGACGATCCTTGTGGAGCCTGGGATGGTATTACCTGCAACAATGCCACCCTAAGGGTCACTGCAATGTAAGACACCTTACTCTTGTACTCCTATTTTTATTTGGTCAACAACATTAAATCGGTGCCAGAAATACACCTGGATGGGGGAAAATCCGCTGTCTTATTTTTTACTAGACAATTGATGCTTATGAATTGGTAATGTCTTATTTTCAGAGGACTATCGACAATGGGACTAAAAGGAACCATGACTGGTGATATTGGGGGGCTCACCGAACTAATTTCCTTGTGAGTTCTCTTGCACCTTTCATATACTGAAACTAAAGTTTGTTCGTTAGGCTTGGCCTATTAATCAATTCTGATATCAAGCGTTACAGTGGCAATATCCATCACTATATACAAGAAGAATGTTGAGGAACATCAGAAAACCCTTTCTGTACTAACTAGTCAATATACACTTGGTCTAAGATTTTAAGCTATTGATTGCAGGGACTTGTCATTCAACCCTGGCCTTACAGGTCCCCTTTCTCCACGGCTAGGAGATCTGCGAAATTTGAACATATTGTAAGATCTAATGACTCGTTACTACTAGAAATCTCAACTCGTCTCTTTTGGTAGACACATAAATCAATATGCACGATTTTATGTAAGTTCCATATATCTTCTGCAGAATTCTGTCAGGGTGTAGCTTTTCTGGCAATATACCAAGTGAATTGGGAAACCTTGCAAACCTATCTTTTCTGTAAGAATTTTCTGGCATTGTCGTATTCATTTATCTGTTCTTATGAGGTCATCTCTTTATCTTACGAAATGAAACATCCCTTGGCAGAGCGCTTAACACCAATAACCTAACTGGGAATATTCCACATTCCCTTGGCAAACTTTCCGAACTCTATTGGCTAGACCTAGCTGAAAATGAGTTGAGAGGGTCTCTCCCTGTATCAACAGGATTAGTAGCTCCAGGGCTTGACAGCCTTAAAAAGGCAAAACACTTGTGAGTGTGATTTAATTTTTCAACCCGGTTCGTTTTTCCTTTAAATAATTAATTTGTTTGCTACTCCAAGTGTTCTGAGGTTATAGCTTTGCAGCCATTTCAACAAAAACCAGCTTTCAGGCGAAATTCCAGAAAAGCTTTTTAGCTCAAACATGTCTCTAATACATGTGTAAGTTTGAGGCTAACGCCACGTGTTCTAATCTTGAAACCATCGTTCAATTCTTATTTGTGGTGAAACAATGGCAGACTGTTCGACGGGAATCAATTGGAAGGGAACATTCCATCTACCATAGGAGAGGTTCTGACACTTGAGGTTCTGTGAGTATACTCCTTTCATAACTTTCGTATCTTACACAACATCAGTTTCCTCTTTCGCTTAATCACTTTATTATTGTGTACCCTGTTTTATGTGTCCAGTCGACTTGATCGAAATGGCCTGACAGGAAGTGTCCCGTCAAACCTCAACCACCTCGAAAATATCACTGAATTGTGGGTATTACTTTTCAGTCAAACGAAAAAGTTAATATTTCTTGGAGAGACTGCTGATGATTCACTAAAATTTTGTTTGTGTCGTACAGGAATTTGGCTCACAATATGTTGACTGATAAATTACCAAATTTATTTGGAATGAATCTCCTCGCCTATGTGTAAGAGATACCTTTACACTGGTCCAGAAATATATACTTCTCTTCTGACTGATTTTGTTCATGAACATTTGCTAGTTTTACATTTTGGCAGGGACTTGAGCAACAACTCTTTTCAGAAAACAGAAGCTCCAGAGTGGTTCTCTACTTTACAGTCTCTAACTACTTTGTGAGTAATTTATTGATGCAAAACATAGATAGTTTATCAAACCCAGGACTCATCTTACCTTAGAAATCAAGAACCAAAAACTATCTCATTTTTGAAATCTGATATTGTGTTAGGGTAATTGAACATGGACCGCTACAGGGATCGCTGCCACCTGAAGTTTTTAGCTTACCTCAGATCCAGCAAGTGTAAGTCTACAACAATGTTAAAACAAATAGTTTTATATATCCACATAAAAAGTGAAGTAAGCTCACTGGTGTGATCTTGTAAAATGCCAACAGGAAACTGAAGAATAATGCCTTGAGTGACAAATTAGATATGGGCAGTAACATTAGCCAGAACCTTCAACTAACTGATTTGCAGGACAATGATATATCATCAGTTACGCTTAGTTCTGAATACAAAAGTACATTAATGTAAGAGATTTCATTTACATGTGGAAGTTGGAGCAGCTAGGCATGTGTGTTTTACCCCTAATCATTGAATCTCTTTTTATGTGTTTCAGATTAATTGGGAACCCTGTGTGTGAGACTGCGCCAGAGAATGCAGTTTACTGTCATCTTCAACAGTTGGCTAAACCTTATTCGACCAGCCTAGCAAATTGTGGAAACAAATTGTGTTCCCCCGAAGAAAAATTGAACCCGCAAAGTTGTGAATGTGCTTATCCATATGAAGGAACATTATACTTCAGAGCACCCTCCTTCAGGGAATTGTCTAACACGAGTGTGTTCCATTCTCTAGAAATGAGCCTTTGGTTGAATCTAGAGTTCTCTCCTGGGTCAGTTTCTCTACAGAACCCCTTTTTCAATGTTGACGACTATCTTCAGGTGCAGCTGGATCTCTTTCCATCCGATGCGAAGTATTTCAATAGGTCAGAGGTTCAGAGACTTGGTTTTGCATTAACAAGGCAAACTTACAAGCCTCCAAAAGAGTTTGGACCCTACTATTTTATAGCAGATTTGTACATTTTTCCCGGTAAATTATGATTAGTTTATAATTCTAGCTCACAAACAATTCATCAGCATCACAATAATCTGTAAAAACTATTAATAATAATAACAATGGTCCAGATGAACGCCGGGGAACTCGAGTTAGCTCTGGTGCGATTGCCGGGATTGCTACTGGCTGTGCATTTTTGGTCCTGGTGCTTGCAGGGCTAGCGACGTATGCTCTACGACAAAAAAGACGTGCTGAACAAGCCATAATATTAAGTAAACCATTTGGTAATTCTCACTTCTAATGGTATTGGGTTTTGATATCATGGCTCTGTTGTTGATATGGTACCTTTTCCAAAATTTCTTAATATCTGAATCCTGCATCCAGCATCTTGGGCTCCAAGTGGCAAAGATAGTGGAGGAGCACCACAACTAAAAGGAGCTAGATGGTTCTCTTATGACGAGATCAAGAAATGCACCAATAACTTCTCTCAAAGCAATGAGATTGGCTCTGGAGGCTATGGCAAAGTTCGTAATAAAGAACAACTGGTACCTGTAGAACATTGATCTATTCTCATCTCTCATATTAGTTGTTTTTGGGTTTTGTAGGTGTATAGGGGAATGCTCTCAAGTGGACAAGTAGTTGCAGTCAAAAGAGCTCAACAAGGTTCCATGCAAGGTGGACTCGAGTTTAAGACTGAAATTGAGTTGCTTTCACGAGTTCATCATAAAAACCTCGTTGCCCTTGTGGGATTTTGCTTTGAGCAAGGAGAACAGATGTTGGTGTATGAGTTTATACCTAATGGAACACTAAGGGAGTGTTTAACCGGTAAGTTCGATAACACATAATATACCAGGCAACTTTGGCTGCATGATTTATTTTGAATTCAGACAATGAAAAATAAAGTATAACACAACCTAGAAGGTCAAAGGGATTATAGGATTTGGTGCTTGATAACTACCACTACTGCGATGAGCTCCACAATTATTCAATCCACTATGAATGCACCAGTCCATGAACATCTTTTGTCAGGGGAACACTTCAATTTTCTTGCTAACTTTTCAGATAATGTTTTGGAAAATTTAAAATGTCCTTCATATTTGCAGTCTGATTAACTAGAGAAGCTACTTATCATTTCTTAAGAACTTCATGTATGTTGTTGAACCTTCATTATGGCAAAGTAGAGATTTTTTTCGTAATGTTTGAGCACAATAATCTACCATTGGACAAACCAAATCCAATTTTGATAATCAAATGGAATTTATTTGTATGTCATGAACAGGAAAAAGTGGAATTCATCTAGGTTGGGAGAGGAGGATACGTACAGCACTAGCTGCAGCTAGAGGATTATCTTATCTACACGAGCTCGCTAATCCTCCAATAATTCATCGTGATATCAAGTCAACCAATATCCTCTTGGATGAAAATCTAACGGCAAAGGTTGCAGATTTTGGCTTGTCTAAGCCGATGTCAGACGGTTCCAAAGGGCATGTCTCCACTCAAGTTAAAGGCACGCTGGTGAGTCCTATAGCTCCTAATAATAAAAGAATATTCATATGATGACTAAAAGGGCACTTCATGATCTAATTCTTATAATTGTTCGCAGGGTTATCTGGATCCAGAATACTACATGACACAACAATTGACAGAAAAAAGTGACGTCTATAGTTTTGGCGTGGTGATGCTTGAACTGATAACTGCAAAGTTGCCTATTGAAAAAGGAAAATACATTGTACGTGAAGTACGACTAGCTATGAACAAGAATGATGAAGTGCACTGCGGATTAAAAGAAATGATGGATCCAGCCATTGGAAACACCCCAAATCTTATAGGATTCCCGAGGTTTCTTGAATTGGCAATGCAATGTGTCGAAGAACTAGCTTCAGACCGTCCAACAATGAGCGAAGTTGTGAAATCCCTTGAAACAATTTTACTAAATGATGGCCTAAACACAAATTCAACATCTGCATCCTCATCTGCCACAGACTTTGGATCTGCAAAAGGCGCCCTCAAACATCCTTACGGTGATTCTCTACCAAGGAAGGGTACCAATGAGAGTGATGCCTTCAAGTATAGTGGTGGATACACTCTCCCACCAAAAGTCGAACCAAAATAGCGGTATGACTATATGAATTTTATTCTTTAAATAATTTCTGTTTTTGTACTAAAATTTAGTTACATATGCAAATCGATTTACAAAGTTTTCTTGTGTGTCTAATGTTTGCTGAGAGAACTGTTTCATAACTTGTGGATTGTATTTATTTATTTTTACTTTTTGATATTTTTACATCACTGTATAGCCACTCAACAAATTTTACTATCAAATACTGGCAAACTTTAACTCTTTTGTCTAATAAATACACCCCCACCCACCCCAATTCTTGAACAATTTGATGTACTTAATAGACATTTGTATTACATGCAAAATTATGGGTTTGAGATTCTGCCAAATTTTGTAGAAGATTATAGACTTATAGTTGGCAATTGGTGACAATTCATTCAGGGATTTAAATGCTTGTAGGTGATACATTCTCAAATTTAAACCTTTCATAGAAATTCTTCCGCAGTGTATGAAAATAATCAAATAGAGCAACTTTCAAGTGTTGGAAGGTGTCTTTCGGCCTTTTTATAGACGACCATATATTACTTATCGAAAATTGAAATCCTTGATCAATGGAAGAACAATAGCATTATTTTTGTATAATAAGATATCGTAATAGCTTGTGCGGTTCATCTTGACTACAATATACGTGACACTACAATGAATAAACCTTCAGCTTCTCTTTTTCTTAGTTTTTGTTTGACAAATTTAGAAATTGTTTATGAATTAATCGAACTTCATTTTCAACTACACATTCTAATGTACTCACATGTATTATCCACTTATCCACTCCTCATTTGTTTCTATTTATAATTTAAATCGTTCATAAATTTTTTTCCAAACGGAGGCTTAATGCTGTCTAGTACTTGAGGAAATATGGTTAAATGTTTGGGTTAGCAAATTAATGAACAAGGGAAAACCAATCGAACCTAGATTCGGGTTTCAATTTTCTTTTGGTCGTTCATGAAATGACATCAATAGCCTTCATTCCTCATAACTTAAAGGGAAAATTGAAGCAAAGGTCAATAACTTTTTCGATTTTTGCAGGCTTTACTTTAATTTTCAATTTGTGCCAATGAATGTCCATAAAATTTCATAAATATGCACATGGAGTCCAACTTGACGGAAACCATCAATTTGATAGTTAGTTGACAAAGAAAAAAACATAAAAATTGAAAGGGGCAAAATGGCGGAGTTAATTGTTTGGTTGGCCACTGTACTTTACCCATTATAACGACCTACCCATTGAATTTTACAATGCTTCCCAATAGTCATTCAACTTATATCTGTTTCATCAAAATGGTCATCGGATAGATTCCGTCCATGAACACTTTGACGTGGAAGATGGAATGCTGAGCTAGCTGTTAAAAATTGTAACTTCGTGGACACGTGGACGGAAATAAGCCAAACAGACCCTTAGCTACAATGATTAATTTCCTTGTTAATGAATGAAATGGCCAAAAATATTCAACCCAACTCCAATCGACTCCCCGAAGAAACCGTAGCCCTAGCATTTTCCCCAAATCCAATTCCTCTTCAAATATGTCTCCACCTTTGAATTTTCTTCCCATGGACCCGAAATCCGAATACCGCTATCCCCAAATCTAATCCCCAAACCGATTTCGAATTGAGGAAAGGGAAATCATATTTTGCAAACCCAAATCGTCATTTGGTGGATAGCAACAAGAAGGCACATGAGCTATTGAAAGTGAGTTTGGATTTGATGGATATCACTTGGATAATCTTTCCGTGTAAAACATCTCATTGTTGTAGCTTATCATATTTAGCACTTTCATGTAGTCACAATTTTGATCAAATGCTGAAGATTCAATTTCTGCTTCCATAAGTAGGAATTTATATGCATTATTCTGGTGTTGATAGCAAGCTGTTTTTGTTTCTTTGAAGTTATAATGCAGAGCATGATGCTCAGTCAAGTGGATCAGCTACGATTGAAGACGATGAAGGGAAAATTTGCAAAGCATACGCCAAATTTTGATAGCTTTTAAATTAGGCGATTGTAGTAGGAACAATATTCTTTCAGGAACTTGTGAATTTTCCTCATTTGCGAGTACCCGTTTGTTTCTCTCTGCAAACTTGAGTCTGCTCTAACTCAAGTAAAACAAATGTTTATTTTCCAAAATTTGGATGTTGTGTATAGATTTTATTTGAATTCAAGAAACTAGCCTTGTGGCTTTCATTTTTTCACTTCTACATCACGCTTACTTTGTTGATATGCTGATTATTCATACTTGGTGTTGGAGATATTACACCGATAAATGTGCACGCTATATTTAAATCAATACGTACCGTGTTATACTCGTGAAATCGAAATAGAATTCGACTTACCGAAATCTAATTTGAGAAGATAAAATAGTGATTTACCGACTTCGAATATAATAATATGGATTCTTCACTTCCCAATATGAGTGAACGCACGTTGTTCTTCAATTCAAACCTTAGCATGAAATCAAAAGAATATTAGTTACTTTCCGAAATCAAAATACTAAATTAGAATGAAATCGGAAAAAGAAAGAGGAGATGCAAGTGATGCGATCGGTCGAGGCAAGTGTTTGACACTTTGTCCTTAAGATGAATTTGCCCCGCATCGGTGCTAACGGTTTCTTGACAATCATCTCCCAAGATACAACGACCACGTCTAGCCATAGGAGCACTCCAAATGACTTAGACCAACGAACTCGAACGGAATTCTCTCTCTACCATAACCATGATTTTGATGCAAGAAATAATCACTTCTACAAAGTGTTTTATGCAAAACTAAAGTAAAACATGAAATGAAATGAAATGATATGGAACCATCAATTGAGTTTGTTCCACTTCTCATTATTCCATATCAAATTCAAACATGTGGGATCCCTTATATAGTAGTTGGAACATCCATACCAAGAGACACATCTCTTAAAATTTATATATCTCCATAAAGAGATACAATTACATCTCTACATAAAGAGACAATTATTGAAAATTAATGCCAAAAGTCATGATCTCCAAGAGTCATGATCCATATGAAAAGACACATCTTTTCATCTACATATTTTCTAGAATATTTCACAATATTCCATATAATTTTTCAATAATTCAAAATTTGGCTTAATTTCTCATTCACCAAATAACACATTTCCAACAATCCCCACATGAATGAAAAAATTAATGCAAATGACTACAGACACTAGTAGAGAGAGGGCGGAAAAAACACTGCATCAGAGAAGGTAGCTTCTGGCCTTGAACCTCCCTTAGTGAAATACTATCGGACTTACTGGCTAATTGGTGAACGTGATGTCTTGAACCATTCAGCCATTGGTGTAAGTCAAGACAACAGTACTCACACAATGTCTTCCCTAAACCGTTCATGGTTCTCACTGTTGTGTTCATTTTGGCCCTGAACAACTCTTGGATTTCATAAGTGCTTTAGAGAATTCAAGCCTTTAAAACATTCTCATAGAAGCGGCCCCACTTCACACTTATATAGGTGACCTCCTATTAAGAGTATTCTGTCATACTCTACTTGACTTAATCAAGATATATGAATCATTAAAAGAGTATCTTAACCTTCAATCACTCTGCAGAAAACACTTTAATTATCATAGGAATGAGTAGGAATAATTTCCTAAATGCTTCATAGAATCTTCATAATTTAGTTTTCCCTTTGAACCAAGATCTTGGGATCTCCAGTCAACAAGGTAGGGTTACCATCACAAAGACTCTTACGTCGTAGGCTTTAAGCTCATTCCCTCGATATGCAGTATTCTTGATCTCTCTGTAAATCTCTAAAGGTACCACGAGTTTACACCATTGAGATCGACTGCTTAATGGTATTATGTCTACGACTTATACGTCTAGACTTACCATTACATGTGACTTAGTATCTCATCAAATATAGCTAATCAACGATTGATTGATTTAATAGATACAACATGTCACCACCAAGAAATCCTCTCATGAAGCTATATGCTTCTAACTAGCTTTATCTAAAACTTTATAAATTCCAAACAACAATGTTAGAGGATTTCTATCACACACTACACTAGTCAATTTTACTAGTGGATTTCAGAAAGATGGGTATTCAATATCATTATTGAAATATCACAATGCATTTCAACTTTATGAATATTCTTCAAATATTCTAATTGATCTTGCATATCCAAACAAACGCCATAATTGGCTTTTATCCCATTTCATCCACTTTAGACTTAGTGTATATCATCTTTATAATCAATATAAAGGTTTTTTATCCTTTCCACCTTTATAGATACATTTCTATGATTATAAGGTATAGAAAATTGTAACTTTTAACATAAGTTACCCCCACAATTCCTCAATTAGAAATGCATGTGCAATCTAGTAAAGTTGCATCCACAAGTTTTGAACTTTACATATAAGTTCGCAACCATTAATGTTAACCCCCACATTTTTGGGTTATACTTTTGAACTTAGAGTTCATCAACTCTCTCATAGTTCAATTCATTTATCGAATAGATAATGTCCATATCGAATGCTTCATGAAAGTTTAAGTACTTTCAAAGTGGTCATCAATCCAAAATTTATTTAAATTGAAATAGTATACAATGTACTTCAATCCAACTATCTTTTAATTTGATCTTCCCAATTAAATTAAGGTCATCAGATAGACCAACAATATTTTCAAACATATACCAATTTAATTGGTTCCACGATTGAAATCAAATTCAACAATGAAGAATACTAAGCATCTAGATTCACAAGAATTACATTTGTGACATTTCACGAGATAGTATTATTTCATGTTAAATAATACTTATTCACCATATTCAAATTTAATGAACGAATCATCCATTAGTTGTGTTTTCAAAAAAAAAAACTCAACGAGAGGACGCACCTCTTCGAATTAATCTCTATGAAATACACCAATTGGAAATTAATCATACCAAAGGTCATGATTTCTCATATGAAAAGATATATCTTTCCATCCAAATCGATTCTAGAATATTTCATAATATTCTACGAATTCCAAATAATTAAGTGGCTTAAATCTCATTATCAAATAATGATTTCCACTTAATATAATTATAACAAATCGCATTTTGTCATATTTGCATAAATCATCTCATTTAATTTCATCAAATTAATTGAGGCTATCATCATTAATATAATTTCTCATATTCCAATAAAAGTAATTTATTCCATCTTAGTCAACACATGTCGTGACTAGGAATATCAATATCATGGAAAATTCACACACTTCCACATTTAGAGATATCATCATTGATCCCAATCTCGAATCAATTAAATAACCAAGACCAAATGATCAACCATTGATTTGGTACAAAAGACCAAAACGTATATTCATTATTTTATGTAATAAACATCAACAATAATATTTCCATTGTAGTTATAAAATGAACAGTCATCGAAACCATAAATTAGACAACTTTCCATACTCATTGAATATCAAGAGACTATCACCATCAACCAAAGTTAGTACAATTTCCAACATGAAAACATGCATCCAAAACACGTCAATGTTCTATTTTGGCATGTAAACTATACTTGCAATCACGTGAACATATGCATTTTAAAACCAGAATATTCAAATTTTGACTAAAAGTCATGTGACAATTCACCATTCCACATTATAGTAAAGTATGCATTTAATTTATATATTCTTTTAATTAGCAGCCTCCGTTTGATCATTAAAGTATAATACACGCCACATATTTTAATGTCCATTAAGTGACTTTTGTCTTTTTCATATATCAAAATTAGATTTAATATGCATTCAAACTCACGTAAATTATGTAACCAAAATCAAACATGCACAATCAAAATTTCATCTTAAGATTGTTGGAGATATTACACCGATAAATGTGCACGTTATATTCAAATCAATACGTACCGTGTTATACTCGTGAAATCGAAATAGAATTCGACTTACCGAAATCTGATTTGAGAAGATAAAATAGTGATTTACCGACTTCGAATATAATAATATGGATTCTTCACTTCCCAATATGAGTGAATGCACGTTGTTCTTCAATTCAAACCTTAGCATGAAATCAAAAGAATATTAGTTACTTTCCGAAATCAAAATACTAAATTAGAATGAAATCGGAAAAAGAAAGAAGAGATGCAAGTGATGCAATCGGTCGAGGCAAGTGTTTGACACTTTGTCCTTAAGATGAATTTGCCCCGCATCGGTGCTAACGGTTTCTTGACAATCATCTCCCAAGATACAACGACCACGTCTAGCCATAGGAGCACTCCAAATGACTTAGACCAACGAACTCGAACGGAATTCTCTCTCTACCATAACCATGATTTTGATGCAAGAAATAATCACTTCTACAAAGTGTTTTATGCAAAACTAAAGTAAAACATGAAATGATATGGAACCATCAATTGAGTTTGTTCCACTTCTCATTATTCCATATCAAATTCAAACATGTGGGATCCCTTATATAGTAGTTGGAACATCCATACCAAGAGACACATCTCTTAGAATTTATATATCTCCATAAAGAGATACAATTACATCTCTACATAAAGAGACAATTATTGAAAATTAATGCCAAAAGTCATGATCCATATGAAAAGACACATCTTTTCATCTACATATTTTCTAGAATATTTCACAATATTTCATATAATTTTTCAATAATTCAAAATTTGGCTTAATTTCTCATTCACCAAATAACACATTTCCAACACTTGGTACTTGTGATTCCATATAGAACAGTCTGCACAATCACCCACATCGAATTCCACTATGCACCGCTTCTTATTGGCGTATGATTTATACTTCTGGTTAGAAAGCTTTAGCGGAACATGCGTGCATGTCCTTCACTGCCACAATGAAGTCTGAAGTATGTTGCAATAAAATTGTCTAAATGTACAATTAGAATTATACTCGAAAGAACTTGAATTGTCCATTACTAAAATCAGAACAGATCAAATGAATTACATTGCAATTCATCACTAAGGGGAGCTTACATTTCTATATAGAAGCATAAATGAAAGTTCTGGGCACACAAGCAGCAAAAAAAATACCTATGTGTGACTGCTCGAAAAATAATTTTTGACTGCATCAAAAAAATCTTTACAAAAGTACCTATTTCTGACTGTTCCGAAAACAAAACACTCCTCTCCCCTCGTGCCTTTCTGCTAGGATGTGGCCATCGAAATCTTCGCATTTTTTTTCATGCCCATTTTGTCCTCAATCGCGACGATTCCACCACATCAATACTTTGCAATTCATGGACGATTCCGCCCTCACAGTCACTTCAAATGCAAAAATAAACACCTTTGTCATTTGATTTCAAGCATTGCCTAAGACATTTGTATTTCAAATTCATCAATACGTTCCACAAATATTTAAAGAATGTTTAACCCTAAACCTCCATGTTCTAAGAATAGAAAGTTTAATAAGCGCAATGTAAGAAATTGTTCTTAAGTCACGATTGAAGTGAATGGAGAAAGTGGGAGTTTTCTTTTTGGCTATGTCAAACATACACTTCCCATTTACAGAAACTGCAGCAATAACATTCTGAAAAATAGCACGCCTTCACATTATGAAACAAGAACAATAACATTCTAGAAAATTTACCTTCACTTTCTTCATCATCCATGTGCGCGCTTGCAAGTCGTAATTTAGAATCAGGTTGCTAAATCTACAAAGTTCTGCAAAATATGATTCCCCTTTCCTCAGTTAGAAATCGATTTGGGAATTAGATTTGGGGATATCGGTATTCGGATTTCAAGTCCATGGGAAGAAAATTCGAAAGTGGAGACACATTTGCAGAGGAATTGGATTTGGAGGAAATGCTATGTCTACAGTTTCTTCAGGAGTTAATTGGAGTTGGGTTGAATCTTTTTGGTCATCTCATTCATTAACAAGGAAATGAATCACTGTAGCTAAGGGTCTGTTTGGGTGACTTTCGTGTTTTTCTCCCTTTAGTTTAAGATTCTTTTTTTCGACCATTGTGTAGAAGATGCTAAAAGTGTTTTCCCGCGACATATTTTGCTTCTCCTTCCTCTAAAGCCTATCAAATCATCTTCTAGGTACACGTTTTGCATGCTTTTTTACTTTCCTTTAGCATATTCTCATCTCCCATTTACACTTTGTCATGCTTCAATGTTCATTATTCTTCACATATTTAGAAAATCAATTTCTATGAATCTCATATTATGACAAGTCTTCAGGAGATGGTTAGACAACATCGTCATCTAGCTAGACAGGCCGCCATTAGGTCTATCATGAACATGCACATGAAACCATGGGCGCACATGAGAGATCATGTGCTTGCATTGATCACTCAATGTAACATGACTGAGGTTTTAGGAGATGAAATCAAATAGAAGACTCGTGCTGACATGACTTTAGAGACTCTCCTAGAGATGTTCTCTCAGTTCAAACTTAATTGTATCGTGAACAAGCTTAAGATGTCCCCGACCAAGCTAGTGAAAGAACTCTAAAATGTTAAGGTTGTTCAAAAGATAAAGGATGGTGATTTTATTAAAGTTCATCTTTAACATTGGTAATAAAATTGAGTATACATTTTGGGATGTATTGGAGTGGACCACATGAAAATTTAATTTATGGAATTGACAACATAAGATTAATTTCACTTGATTTTTATGCGTAGTTACTCAATCCTAAGTGTAATGGACTTTGATCACTAACTTGAAGTTTTCTTTAAGGTATCAATGGGTGAGATCAAATCACTGGTCAATACTTGGTACCATGGAAATTAAAATAGAATAACTTGGGAACATATATTCATGATATGGAATTCATAGTCTATTTAATAGGTAAGATCATGAACTCAGAGTATTTTCTAACGGACAGTTAAATCTAAGCTCAGTAATTCGACGTTGATTGTTGAATTTTTATTACGATGTGATTGCTTAAGATTGTCATATGGAAAATAGGATTTGAGATTTAATGTATATTTAAAATGACTTCTTGTTCATTTTACCTTGTTTTGAATATTCGACGTGATCAATGGGGTAATACATAAAATCAATAAGTCAAAGGATATAATTACTTTTTATGTAAAGGTTCTGCATTAATTTCAATTCGACTAAGAGTGCAATCTCGTTCTTTTGATAGAATAGAAAATGATTAATAAATTATCTCGACCGATCAAAATTTGACTAGGACAAGATTAATTTATTGTAGCTTAGTATAATTGGTTCTGATTTAGTCGCTTCAAAATAAGAATAGGAATAAATTATAAGTTCTATATTTTATATTAATTGTACGATGATTGATTAATTAAAACGTGACATGTCACGCATGTGCCTTAATATGGAAGTCTTTGATTTGGATTAGAATTAAAAGGAAGAGTCCTTTTAGAAATGTATTCTTATCAAAGCAAAATGACTTCTTTTTGCTTGATGATATTTCTTTATCCAAGTTAATTCCTTATTATATATAGGCACTTGTGTTGATATTTAATTATCAATCAATTAATGAATACTTGTTGTGTCCATACAAATAATTACAATTTTGAGTTTTTGGATAACAATGGAGAATGTCAAAAGATTTTGAAGGTGGAATCAAGAAGATCTAACATGGTGCAAAAGTAATTCCTAAAATACCTATTTATTTATGAATTCCCCAAAATTATTATATCATTTTGGATATATAATTCAATTGAAAAAATAATTTCTCCAACACTTAATAAGTTAGGGTAGGCCAAAATGGGAGATAAATGCGAAGGAAATTGACACATGCTAGGGCCTGTTCGGTATGGATTAAAATCAGATTAAAATTGAAAAACTAGCCGTTATAGTTGACTTTTATTAGACGAGTGAGACCCAATAACGATCATATTTTCAATTTTAATCCATACCAAACGGGACTTAGGTATAATATGAATATTGATGGTTTTTCCGTAAAAGCAAAAATAAAAAAAGAAGGTTCTAAACTTGAAAATGACCACTACTTGGTTGAAAAGTATGAGAATCTTCATCTCTGAACAAGGGGGAAAAAAAGAGAGGAAGGTTCTACTACAAAAGAACCCAACAATGAAAGACTCTCGTACCTTTTTTGATTGGACAAACCAACTCGGCCATTTCCAACTTAAAATCCAATTGAAAAATATCTTTTATAAGATACGCTAGTTAAAATCCACTTTTCTCCAACATTTATGAAGTTAGGGTAGGACAAAATGGGAGATAAATTTGAAGGAAATTGACACTTGTAAAAGAAAAAAAGAAGGTGCTAAACCTGAAATGACCACTACTAATAAAAAGATAGCTATGTCAACGAACCGAGTCCAAAAAAAGAAAAGTTCGGACTCGACTTGAGCTTTTTTGTGCCGAGCTTTTTTTGGCTCGAGCCAAGCCGAACCGAGTCCGGTCAAAAAAAATAAGGTTCGGCCTGAGCTTTCAGTCCGAGCCTTAGCGGGCCGAGCCGAGCTTGGGTTGACTCGATTTTTTTGTTTTTTGTTTTAATGTCAAATCTACATTTTTTACTTAAAAGTTTTAAAATTTGTGCGGTTTATACGTACTATAAATTAAAGAAAAAAGTTCGGACTCGGCTCGAGCTTTTTTGTGCCCGAGCCGAGCCGAGTAAAGTCTGAACAAAAAAATGAGGCTCGATCCAAGCCTCAGCTTTTTGTAATCGAGCCCAAGCATGGCCCGGCTCGAGCTTTTTCGGAATCGAGCCCGAACAGTCCGAGCAGGCGAGCTTTTTTGCCATCCCTATAAAAGGATGATGGAAGGGAGAGGTATATAGATGAAAAATAGGTGTCACGCATACCAGTTTTCCTGTTGAAAGAAAGAGGATTGGGAGCAGCTCTACTGTGAAGAAGATACACATAATCAATAAAATCATCCCAAGTAGAAAACTTTTACATATTCACCTATTTCCCATTGTAGGTCCGCATAAGTTTAACTCAATTACTAATTTGAATTCGCAACAAATAAATAAATAAATCTCATAGAAATTTCTCATTGAGCTTATGCTTTCTACATATCCAGAGGGTTGGAATAGATTTTTGTGAAAAATGACTTTTTCGAGGAATGTGGTAAAAAAGTAGGAAATGTTACAGATCCATGTGTAAAATTATTTTAGGGTACCATTATTTTCATCCACATTTTTTATATATCTATTATGCTCTAAGTTCATCCCTATTAAATTTTTAAATTTTATAAAAAGTATTATATTCATTCACGTTTATTCCAATATTAATCTTATTAAATTTATTAATCTAAACACTATATATCCATGTTACTTTTATATATTCATCACACTCTAAATCTATCTCTATTATAATTTTAAAAATTACTAAATTTATCTCCAATACTTCAACCTTGTTTTAATTACTCGAATATCCCATTAAAAAGTAATATATTCATTTCTTTATTTCTTCCATACCTCTTTTTGCAATCACGAAAATCCAGATTGAAAATCCAGAATCCATAATTGAGTAGGTCCCGAATCAAACTCCAAATTCAAAAATTAGATGGTGAACGATACTCAACATATTGGAAAATAAATACTAGTTTTATTTTATTCAAATTCAAAAATTAGATGGTGAACGATACTCAACATATTGGAAAATAAATACTACTTTTATTTTATTCGTCTTCAAGAATCAGATCCTAAAATCAATATTTTTGCGAGATCTTTCAATCGGAGTTGTCAAATTTTTTGAGTTCTACTATGTCTATTTATGTCCTTGAAGTAATAGAAACACTTAGGGGCTGTTCTTTTCATGTTTCAGT
The DNA here is from genome assembly GCA_019097785.1 of Fraxinus excelsior. Taxonomy (NCBI): domain Eukaryota; kingdom Viridiplantae; phylum Streptophyta; class Magnoliopsida; order Lamiales; family Oleaceae; genus Fraxinus; species Fraxinus excelsior. Next base: position 18,196,919 of record CM032627.1, on the reverse strand, counting down.
TTTTGGTTTTAAGTTTTGAATTCATTTTTATTTTGTGTTTTGAGTGTCCATTTTGAGATTACTGAAAGTTCTTTTTGTCATTTTAAAAAGTTATTTTCAAAAATAAAAAAAAATGAAATTTTGGCTTTATTTTAACTGAAAATAGCTAAAACGACTTTTTTTTTTTTAGTTTTCCGTTTTCTTTGTGAATTTTAAATCCGTTTTTGGAAATTCATTTCTAAAAATAGGTAAGTAAACATATTTTCAGTATTTTCGAAATCTGAAAACTAAAAATTGTCTGAAAACAACAAAGAGAACATACCCTTAATTTTTCTTCTTCTTCTCTTGTTCAAAGGAGGGTTTTCAAAATTCTATTTATTCATTTATTTCAAAAGTGTGGACTTTGTGGCACAATTATGTTGGGCTTTGGCTGAAAAATAGGTTGAATTTGTTTCCTTATGTGGGCTGTTGGGCTGGACTTTTAATTGTATTCTTGGTGGGCCCCTGTTCTGTGATAGAAAAGTGTGTCTGGTCCTGTACTTTAGTTGACTGCGTTTTACTTATATCTGGACGGTCGAGATGTCGCCAAGTGTCGTCCTAATATCTGTTGGATGGTGACTCTTCTGGAGACTTCTCTAAAAGGCTAGGGTTGGAGCCTTTGGACAACTCCATAATTCTCTCATTCTCTCAGACTCCATTCTTTCGAACTCTATGTTCTCTTGTGCGCCGTTTCTGATTTGCACTTTAATATTGAACTTTCCTTTGAATCGAGTGTTGTATAGCTTTAGTACATATCTTGAGTGATTTGTAGTGAGCTGATTTTGTATCATTGAGTGGATTTCTTTTGTTCGATAGAGAGAATTTCATAAACTGTGAAGAAATCTTGGGTGATTCATGCTGAGTGCTTTGGTGTATTGATGAACGCACTTTGATCCTTGGTTAATATAGTGATCTCCTCCGGTTGGAGAAAGCTCAAAATGGGATTAGGAATTTATTCTGAACCTCTTGCCTTAAGGCAAAAATTCTTCGTGTTCTTTACTGTTTTTTGATTTCTGTACATTTAAATTTTTTATTGTTTGGTAGTTTGAAGTTGCTAATTAGTGTAACTCAATCTTTATAGTGGTATCAGAGCTGCAGATTGGGGTTGTTGCTCTTGATCTGTACAGACAATAATCCGATTCACCTGATTCGTGTGTTGATCTAGTTCTTGAAACCCTAATATAGGGCTTTGGTGAGTTCGTTCTGATTTTACTTCTGAGTGCACAAACTTGTTTCTTATACTTTAATTGTCTTCTGCAAAACATTTTTTAAAACTGGGTTTTAAGACTCTGCTTGGCAATTCTTTTGTCCAGAAACCCTTGAGTTGTCTGGAATCTGAGGGTTGTCTTACTTTTTGAGTCAAACCCCTCAATTCAAAAACTATGCATGTGTTATTTAATTTTGTATATTGAAACTGTGATGATCTGTGCTATAGCTTGTAAGTTGTTACAAGAGTTGTTGAATGTTCTTGCCTGAAACTGAATCTGTGAATCACTGTATATAGTATATACATTCTGCTAGTTGTATAAATAATGTTTTTGTCTCTTGAGTGTTGACATTTGAATGATTACTTACTGTGTATACTCCTGGTATGCTCTGCATGATCTGCATTCATTAGCCATACATTCAAACTTTTCACTATGCCTTCTTCTAAATTTGAATTGAAAGTTTTTAATGGCAAATGAGACTTTAGTCTCTGGTGCCAGAAAATGAAAACTCTTTTACTTCAACAAAAGTGTGCAAAATCCATTGATGAGTCATAGCCTAATGATATGGAACCTAGTAAAGTTACTGAATAAGATGAAATTGCATGAAGTTCTATTTTTCTGCACTTGTTTGATAATGTGCTTAAAGAAGTAGGAGAAACAAAAACTACTACTGAATTGTGGAAGAAATTGGAGGCTACTTATTTGAATAAAACTACGCCAAATAAAGTTTACCTCCTAAAATAGTTTTTTGGTTTTAAACTTGATCCATCTCTTGACCTTGAATCTAATATTGATAGATTCAACATATTAACTCGCGACCTACCCAACTGTGATGAGAAACTCTCAAGTGGACAGCTGGTTGTGGTTCTATTAAATTCAGTAGGTAATAAATACAAAGATGTTAAAAATGTTATTAAATATGGTAGAGACACTGCAACTACTGATGTTATCATTTTTGCTCCAAGAACTAAGGAGTTAGAGTTAAAATCTGATCGGAAAGAGTCTTCTAGTGGTCTGAATTTGATGGCTAAGTCTAAGTTTAATCATAGAAATAATAACTTCAATAAGAAGATAGGATACAAGAAGAAATGGAGTCAAAAAGAAAAAATGAAAATCAAAAATAAAAAATATTTTTACCATCAAGAGGAAGGTCATTTTATCAAGGATTGTCCTAAGAGGCTTAGTGATAATATAAATAAGTCTAAAATTGATGTTGATGCAACTTTGGTCTGCAATAATGAAACTAATATAGATGTGGTCTGTGTAGTTGTTGCCCATCAGCCTAGTCAAGAGTGGATTCTTGACTCAGGTTGTACCTATCACGTGTCCTAATAAAGAATTGTTTGCTAATTTTGAAAATGTAAATGGTGGTCAACTTTTAATGGGTAATCATATGGCATGTCAAGTTAAGGGCATATGAACCATTACTTTAAGAGTAAAGAATAATAATCTGCTTGTCTTAGAAAAGACTAGATATGTTCATGACTTTCAAAAAAATCTGATTTCCTTAGGTGTGTTAGGTTACCTAAACTATGACATTATGATTAATGCGGGTTACATTAAATCTTGAGGAATTCACACTTGATTATGGAAGCTCTCAAGAGACATGAACTTCACATTTTGCAAACTCAAAACATTTTAGACACCACTTCACGAGCACTTTCTATTTAATAATAAGTCACAAATATGGCACAAGAGATTGGGTCATATTAGTGTAAAAGGTTGCAGATTTTGAAAAAAACAAGGTGTATTTCGAAAAGATAATATTGAGAAACTCAGTTTTTGTGATTATTGCATCCTAGCATAATAGGTTACCATGTTTGCCTGTAATGCATAAATTTGTGTCTATTCTTGAATACTTGCATATTGATCTTTGGGGACCAGCTAATGTACCTACTCATACTGGTTTTAAATATTTCTTGTTAATCATTAATGATTTTTCTAGAAAGAATTGAATATTTGTGTTGAAATCTAAATTTGATACTTTGAATGCCTTTAAAGATTGGAAAATTTTGATTGAAAACCAAACAGATAAAAGGATTAAAGTATTAAGAACTGATAATGGACTTGAATTTTGTAATTATGAGTTTGATGATTTGTGTAAGCTGCATGGTATATTGAGACACAAAATAGTTACACACACTCCACAACAAAATGGTTTGGCTGAAAGAATGATTAGAACTTTACTTGAAAAAGTTAGATGCATGTTATTAAGTTTTGGTATTCCCAAGTTATTTTGGGGAAAATTTGCAAAAACTGCAAGTTATCTTATTAATAGAAGTTCTATTATTGCCATACATTTTAAGACTCTTGAAGAAGTGTGGAAATGGTGGTGAAAATTCACTCTATCTTTTTCTTTGTTGATGACATGCTTTTAGCTAATCATGACAGAAAAGAAATAGAGTTAATTAAAAAAAATTGAAATCTAAATTTTAAATGAAGGACTTAGGTCCAGTTAGAAAAATCTTGGGCATCGAAATTAAAAGGAATAGAAGGGAAAGCATACTTAGTCTAAATAAAAAATCCTATGTTTTGAAATTGTTGGAAAATTTTCTATGAGTGAAGCTAAAAGTGTGAGCTTACCTTTAGCAAATCACTTTAAACTTTCAAGTAATCAATCTCCCAAATTTGAAACTGAGTTCAAAAGAATGACAAAAGTATCTTATTCTAATGTAGTTGGGTCTGTTATATATCTAATGGTTTGTTCTAGACCTGATTTGGCTTTCTCTATAATTGTGTTGAGTAGATTTATGTCAAATCTTGGTGAAACTCATTGGGAAGCTATGAAATGGCTTCTTAGATACATTAAGGGAACTCGTGACCCGGGGATTCATTATAAGAAGCAATATGATGATGTTATCTTGAGGGGTTACACTGATTTTGACTATGCATGTGATAGAGTTAATAGAAAGTCTGCTTCTGTTTATGTGTGTACTTTGTGTAATTCATGCATTAATTGGAAATCTCAATTACAGAAAATTGTTGCATTATCTTCAACTAAGGTTGAATATATTGTTGCAATTGATGCTACAAAATAGGGTATTTGGCTTTGTGAAAGATGTTTTATTTTCTGATAGCCAATCTGCCATTTATTTGAGTAGAAATCCTGTTTTGCATAATAGATTTAAACATGTTGATGTGAAATTTCATTTCATTAGAGATATTATCTCACAAGGTATTGTGAAACTTGAGAGAATCTCTACTCATTATAATCCTACTGGTGTTGGAACTAAAATGCTGTCTTTAAATAAGTTTTTGGACTGTTTAAAGTTGTTGATCATTGATACTTGCCGATTTGTGCATCAGGTAATAAGAGCAAATGATGCCACAATGGAGAAATCACTATAGATGAAACTAGGATAATTGTACCAAGGTAGAGATTGTGGAGTTTGTGGCACAATGACGTTGGGCTTTTGACTGAAAAATAGGCTGAATCTGTTTCCTTATGTGGGCTATTGGGGCTGGACTTTTAATTGTATTATTGGTGGTCCCTGTTCTGTTTTGGTAGAAATCGTGTTTCTGGTTCTGCACTTTAGCTGAATGCGTTTTACTTATATTTGGACGATCAAGATGTTGCCAAGTGTTGTCCCAATATCCGTTGGATGGTGACTCTTCTTGAGACTTCTATAAACGGCTAGGACTGGAGCCTTTGGATGACTCCATAATTCTCTCATTCTCTCGAACTCTTTGTTCTCTTGTATGTCGTTTCTGATTTGCACTCTAATATTGAACTCTCTTGTTAATCGAGTGTTGTATAGCTTTAGTACATATCTTGAGTGATTTGTAGAGCTCATTTTGTATCATTGAGTGGATTTCTTTTGTTCGATAGAGATTTTCATAAACTGTGAAGAAATTTTGGGTGATTCTTGGTGAGTGCCTTGGTGTATTGATGAGCGCACTTTGATCCTTGGTAAATATAGTGATCTCTTCCGGTTGGCGGAAGCTCAAAAGGGGATTAGGAATTTATTCCGAACCTCTCACCTTAAGGCGAAAATTCTTTGTGTTCTTTGATGTTTTTTGATTTCTGCACATTTAAATTTTTTGTTGTTTGGTAGTTTGAAGTTGCTCATTAGTGTAACTCGATCTTTACAAATAGCCATTGAAAATATGTTGAATGTACAGGAAGAATGGAGTAATATTCAGAATTGAAGAAATTTACATGCATTGGAAACTTTCTTACATCAAAATACATATAAAGAGAGTTTTGAGATTGAATTTCTCAAAAATAAAAAAGGTTTCCAGTTAAAAGGTTAAATTGCAAGGAGTTAAAGGATACCAGCAACCCTTTTTTATGTTAAATTTGGGGTCATCTAAACTTATTCATATCGTGTTATAAATTTTGACAAAGTCTTACTCTAGTTATCAACGAGTCCCACCTCTGCCTGGATAGACTAATAAGAACTACCATGAAACAACAAATACCTGAATACCTGAACATGATTAAAAATAATAAAATACTAATGTAATGTTGAATGATGTAGAAAGTAATTGATTTTAGTAGTTAATTTCCATTATAATGTGGGGATAGTTGTGTTTATGCATTCCGTATGATGATTTCTATTTGTGATGTAAAATTTAACTTAATCGTGCACAAAAACCAAAAACGAAAAAAAAAAAAAAAAAAAGGAAAATATATTGTTTTTTTTTATCAAATTATATTGTTTCCATGCTTTAAAAAGAGGAAAAATAATTTTTATACCACTTTTGTATTTATTTATTTAATTTTTTTCTCTTACTTCATTCTGGTTGGGTTAGTGTAACCAAAGCATGGGAATCGTTGTGTATTGCTTGAGTTAACTTTTTTCTAGTTTAGGTAAAAAAAAAAACTGCTTGCTTAGAAACTAAATAAGGAAAATGATTTCGAAAAGGAATGCCAAAGGCGTATTTGATAACGAAAATAAAGAACAAAGGACCCAGCCCAATTTAAAAATCACAAAATCTCTTTCGAGGCCCAATAACTGAAAACATGTAAAGGCTCGTCTACATCTTGAAAAGGCAAGAATGTGTTAATTAACCCTAATAAATTAAAACTACTAACAATAATGCTGGAAAAAAAAAAAAAAAACAGACTGATGTGGCAGCCCATAATTAAGTGTTTTTATGATTTTATCCCATTCTCCAATAAAAAATTGCCAAGTGTAATTTATAAGTGCTTTTCTATCATTGATCCCGACTATGTAGCATGATTGTACTACAAATTAATAACATGATTTACTGTTTAATACTACATCCATCCTATAAAAGTAGGTTTGGTATCCTTTTGTTGTTTTGTCTCAAACATAGTTATAAAAATCGAATTTACTATTTAATATTACATCTGTCCTGTAAAGATAGGTTTAGTTTCCTTTTTTGTTTTTTTCAAACATAGTTATAAAACCCGTCCCGAATTGGCTGGTTGGGCCGGAAAACCGGTGACCCGAGTCCTTGTTCGGGTTAAGTAGATTAATTTAATAGGAATGCACATGACTCGGTTAAAAATTGACTTTGACCGAGTTAACCGTTGGTTTTGATTGAGTTAACCTGACTGGTTTACCGATTTTTAAAATCGAAAATTACATCATTACGAAATAAATATTCAAGATGTACTATGTGATTTTATAATCCAAGTATTACTTTATGATATGGTTAATATTTTGGGAAATACTATATACCCAATTTAGACTCCATATATACTTTGTAACTGAAATTATTTTTAATTACCCTAGTATTAAGTTGATCATTTATTGCTATTTCTAAACCATCTCATAACTTTAAAAAAACTTCATTGGTCAAACCGTAACACATGCTTTTTGGGAAAAAAAATCATCGTTCGCTTTTTTTTTTTTAATCCATTCAGTGCGAATGTTCCCTTACTGCAGAAACACATAATTTTCTGTTTTACAATTCAATAGTTTTCTGATTCACGACTCAATCCATTCAGATACATATAATTTGTAGAAACATATGTTCACGTGCCATCTATTATGATTTATAAAATTTTGATAAGTGGCGTCTTTGGTGGCCTACAATTGAATATCAGTATGGGCGATGTGATTTACATGTTTTTTATTTTACTATATTTTTAACAGTGTATCTTGAATAAAATTAATGACAAATTAATTCCTAAAATTATATCAAATATTAGGTAAGGAGTGTAGTTTCCTCTTTAAAATTGCCTTTTAAAATTTACCTCTAAGAAAAACAATTAATTCTTTAGCATTGGAGTTGTAGTGTTCTTCAATATTTTTTATGTGCAATAAGTTATATGTATCCAATGAATCATATATATGTTTTCTAAAAGTATTTTTATAAAAACATTGGTCAAACATATTTATTTTATTTTTTAGATCTAAATAATTAGTAAAAACTAATTTATTTTTTAAAAAAATTATACTTTAATTTATTTTTTTCATAGATTTTTATACAATGACCTATCGATTCAATTAGTAACCCGAGATCCAGTACCTTGTCCGGGTTGATGTCCGGGTCGGGTCTAATAACTATATTCTCATATGTGAAAATTACAGAGTCCTAGGTGTTTGAAGATTAAAATTCAAAAATTAGGGACCAAATTTTATTATTCAAAAAATAGGTACTATATAAAACCATAACCCTAATTTTATCTCTCTCTCTCTCTCTCTCTCTCTCTCTCTCTCTCTCTCTCTCTCTCTCTCTCTCGTGTTCCTCCCCCTCTCTTTGTTGATCTACCGCCGTCAACTCCTACTCCCTTCTTTCTCTCCCTTCCCTACTGCAGCTTCTCCCTCCTCCTCCCAATGCAGCAGCGTCGTGACGTTGCTGCAGTCGCGACACTACTGCAGTTGTGACACAGTTGAGTCAGATGGAGCTTTCATCGGGTCAGTTCGGGTGGTGGTGATTCTGTGGGTTTGGATGGTGTTTTATGTGGTGGTCGTCGTGATGGTGTTTATGTGGTGGATCTGGCGGTTTGGGAAGGGTTTGGATGGGTTTTTGTGTGTGATGTTGCATCAGGTGTTTCTGTTGTTGTGGTGCATTTGTGTGGTGGTGGTAATGGTGGTGGTAGGGGAGGGAGCGGCACAATGGTGGTAGTGTTGTCATCGACGGGGTAGAGATGGTGGCGGGTTTGTTGGTACTGTTGTGGCGGCGCCGGCGTGGTGAGGGTGGTCGAAAGTGGCCATAGTGGTAGCGGCGGTAGTCTGTGACCAAATGTGTGCTAATCTGTGACCAATTACTCAACTGTGACCTAAAAAATTAATAATATGTAACTCAAAAATAATCTGTGACCAATTAATTTAGAAATATGTGACCTCGAAATAATCCGTGACTAACAAATTTTTTGATCTGTGACCTCAAAATAATTTGTGACAAAAAAATTTGACGATATGTGATCAGTAAATAAATTTGTAACTTATAATTATGAATATGTGACCATTAATGACTTTATTATCTTTATTTAATAAATATTTTTAATTAATTAAATTCATACATGATTTTTGAATTTTCAAACTATTTACCTTACTTTTGAATTGAGGTAAAGAATACACCTTATATATGAATTTTTCCCTTCTCAAATTATATACCATTTTTCTTATTGAGGGCTTGTTTGGTAGAGCTTAAAATCCAATTAAAATTGAAAATATAATCGTTATTGGGTCTGACTCGTCTAATAAAAATCAACAATAACGACTAATTTTTCAATTTTAATCTCTATCGAACACGCCCTGAAAGTATAAATAGTTTTTAATTTTCTAATATGTCTCTATTTAATATACCTTGTTATCAACAAATATAAACTAATCTTATTTAAAAAATTATTTAATGTAGGGGTATTTTAGGAAATGTAAGAAAAAAAATTATATTTTAAACTAAAGTAATTACATTTTCTTGATCTGCATGAAAATAGAAACAAGTTTATCTTTCTAGGACGGAAGTAGTATGATATATAGGTGATTATTTTTTCTCAGTTCTGAAAATAACTAATTTCTTGTTTTCAGTAGTCTTTACAAAGTGCATTTCATTATAACAAATATTTATGTTTGTGGATACTCAAAATGAACGGAACATTGAAAACATTGATTAATTGTTTTTGTTCGAATTTAATATTGTTTTTAATAAATGCGATTTATAGACTTTAGTAGGTGTGAATTGGAAAAGTTTTCAATTGTTGGGATGACTAGTCGCAACTTTTCGAATGCAAATTGTGCATACTGAAGAGTCATATTATTTCTTGTTGAGAGTGACTATTCAAACATGTGCATAATGAAAGGTAATGAACATTGGTAAATGGTGCGATCGACCAATGATCACATCTTAATCCGATAAAGTGAGATGTAATGATCCAATTAATTTATGCTAAAAGATGCACCTATTTGAAAAAGATACATTGAAGTTGAGTCAATTTCATTCCATTTTCTTCACTTTAAACCAATCACAAACAATTGATTTCTAATTCATTCATTTTTCAAATTCTGTCAAAAAGATTTTCAAATTATTTTCGATCATGTTCATTATTTGTCGGTCTAGAAAAGTACGGTTAAAGTTTGTTAGACCGAAAAGATTAATATTATAATATATTAATTTTGGAAGAAGCGTTGTATGTTGAAAAATAAACGTTAGTTTGATCTCGAAATCTGCATCAAGGAAATTTGCAATCGGATATCTCACTTCGTTTTATCTCCTTCTAATTTCTACATTTTCTAAGTTTCAGTGTTTATTTTCATGCATGTATCTTTGTTATGGTGTAATCTAAATTCCATGTGATTTGGTATTTGGTTGATTGGATTCAATATGATTTAAGCTTTGGTTGATTGGAGAAAGTCTAAGGTACTTGAGTTTGTAGAGTCTTAAGTTGTGGAGATCAAATTTAAATAATAATTAAGAGTTTGGCTTGAAAATGGACTCTTGAACAGCAAAAAGCATGTTTAGGAATGTTAACCTGAGACCTAGTGCCTAAACACCAAGAATTGAAACAATAAGAAAAATGAGGTAGAGACCTGGCGCCCAAGCGCTAAGCACATAGTGCCTGGGTGCTAGGCATAGCGCCCAGGCATTGCGATAAAGTGCCTTGGCGATACACCTAGCTCCCAAGTGCTGCGCTACCAGTAACTGATGTTTGCGATTTTTTTATTTTATCCGAATTTTGGGTCTTCTTTTCCGTTTAGGACTCCAATAAGATGGTTTATATACATTTCCACACTGTATCTCCACATTGTAACATTCACGTTATATTCTTCATGCATTCGACAATATATTGAGAAATTGAGAGCTTAGATTTCAATTAAGATTATTGAAATCTTGATATTGTAAACGCAAACTATTGATTATAGTGGATTGTTCTCCTATACTCGTGGTTTTTTCCTGAATTGGGTTTCCACATAAATTCTTATGTTCTTATTTTCTTCTTCATTATTTCATTATTGTCATTATCTTGCGATCTATTTAATAACAAGTGGTATTGGAGTGCGGGGTTGATTGTTTCGCATGGCAACAATGGAGTATGGCATTCTGTTGTTAGATAAAAACACAAGATTTACATTATGGGAAGTGAAGATGCAAGTAGTGTTAGTGCAGATGGATTTGGAGAAAGTTTTGCTTGGTCTTGATAGGTTGCTTGCAACCGGACGCAGGATGAAAAGCGCCGTAGGGATCAGAAAGCTCAATCTCAAATTCATCTACATCTCTTGAATCAAATTCTTTAGGATGTTCTTAAGGAGAAAAGTGACGCTGTGTTATGGTTGAAGTTGGAGCAACTATTCATGACAAAGAGGTTGACCAACAAGCTACACTTGAAACAACACTTGTATTCTCATCGGATGTCTGAAGGTGCATTATTGGATGATCACTTAACTATGTTTAAAGAAATCATAATATATTTGGAGACATTGGAAGTTAAGTATGATGAGGAGGACTTGGCGTTGATGTTGTTGTGTTCCTTGCTGCCATCATATGTGACTTTTAGAGATATTATTCTCTATAGTCAGGATACTCTCATCATGGAAGAGGTCTATGATGCTTTAATATCTAAGGAGAAGATGAGGCATCTTGTTAGAGGATTTGGTAATCATGCTGAATGCTTAATTGTGTGTGGGAGAAAACAAGATAGAAATCTTGGTAGAAATATGATGGGCAAATCGAAATCTAGACTTGTTGAGAAGACATGTCACTATTGTAAGAAGAATGAGCATATTAGAGCTGATTGCTATGCATTTAAAAACAGAAATAAAGCTGTTGGTGCTATTGAGAAAGAGAAGTAACATGTCAATACATTAGACGCTGATGTTGTGAAAGATGAGCAAAGTGGTAGAGAGCTTCTTGTGATTTCTGATGGGGATTCTAAACCTTGTGAGGAATGTGTTCTTAACTCGGCTTGTACTTTTCATATGTGTCCTAATAGGAACTGATTTTCTACATATGAAGGAGTTTTGAGAGTTGCTGTGATTATGGGAAACAATGCGCCTTATGAAATAGTCGGAGTTGGTACAGTCAGAATTAAAATGTTCGATAGGGCTATCAGAACACTTACAGATGTAAGACATGTTCTAGAATTGAAGGGAAATCCCATATCTTAGAGTACACTTGACTTAAAGGACTGCAGATACATTGGTGAAGGTGGAGTTTTAAAAGTGAGCCAGTGTGCTCTTGTTATCATGAAGGGGCATAAGAACTTTACACAACTGTATATCTTGAATGGTTCTACAATTATTGGGGATTCAACAATTTCTACTTTTTCTTTGATAGATGATGAAATTACAAAACTTTGGCATATGTGGCATGAGCATATGAGTGATAATGGGATTGATAACCCAATAATAACTAACCAAGAGGGGAGTGAATTGGTTTTTGAAACATTTTCGACATTTAGTCTCAAAAAAATTTGATATACAAGATATAAATGTAAAGTATGATACGAGAATTAAATACGCAAGTTTGATGTATAAATATAACACAATATAAATGACAATGTAAAGTAAAATGCGATAATGTAAAGATAACAAACCGATTTAATGAGATTCGATACACAATGTGTTCTACGTCCTCGTTACCAAACTCTCCGTTACGAACAATGCCAAATGCACTATAATGGTAACGTACAAACAAGGAGTACCAATCATTAAGTGACTTACAAACAATGATCACTTATCATTAAGTGACTTACAACAAGGAGCACTTATCCTTAGGTGACTCACAACAAGGAGCACATATCTTTAACAATAATCGGGTTTTCACTAGGCTTTCGAAACTACCAAAGTATAAATGATAATTTTACAATTGAAAGAACTCTCTTAACAAATAATATAATCAAGTCAAGTGTTTAAAAAGTTAGGATAACACTTCAATAGATAACAAGTAATAAAGCTTAAGTGTCTTGAAGAAAACTTTAATGAATAATTGATAATGTAGTAGTTTGAGTTTTTGTATCCAAGTTTTCAAATCAATAATCTCTCTTAACAAATAATACAAGTTAAGTATGAAGAGAGATTTACATTCAAATCAAAGTGTTGGCAAAGAATTTTTTTATCAAGAATGAAGAATAGATGAAGTTGTGAAAAGTTCGTTGCAAAAATAGAATTATTGATAAGATGAATGAAATAGGTTAAATCAATCAAGAAATTCTTTAATATTAAATGAAATAGAATTTAGACTCAAGTAATCTCAATTATTTTCAATAAAAAAGCTCTTAAAAAATCTCTTGTAAGTTGGTTGAATTGAATGCAAAAGAAATGAATATTTATAGAGCAAAAAGAGACACTTTCGGGTAAGTTCGGTTGACCAAATTTTTTTTAAAAAATTGCTTTTTTAAAATCTATTTCATATTATGATTCAAAATTATTTTTATTCAAGTAATTAATTATGAAAATAATTTGAGCTTTATGCACTTGCTAAAAATTGAAGAGTTATTACATTTACATTCCGATAAACTACTTTTAAACTTTAATTTTCAAAGTTCTTGTTCTCTTCGAGTCTCATTTGATTGCTTGTTCTTCAATGAATGACGATTTGACTCTTTGAATGCTTAAGAGGATATATTCATGAAAAACTCAAGAAACAAAACTTGTTAGAAACATAAGTGTATTGTTTATTATAATTGAAACAAGTGGAGCTATATTAAAACATAGGTCAACAATTTCCGCCTTTTTTATTGTGACAAACAATATATGATTTCTAGAAATATACAAGATATTTCCCCTATCTTTTGGACATCAATGGGAATCAAGTTTGTATCGTATATAGCATGATGTTCTAAAGACATTCATCTCCACAATTCATTGATATAATAAATCACATTTAGAAGTCATCATAATGTATAGAAGTAATTGAATTCACAAATTCTAAGTCACATAATTCATAACCAAATAGAAATAACAATAGTTCATAATCAAATAGCAAGTCACAATTACAATCACATATTCCTTCATTTTCCCCCTTTTGTCATCATAAAAAAACATGGGAACAAAGATGCTAGAATAAATTTCCCCTTAGATAAGGCATAGGTGCAAGTTAGGAAAAACAAGTGAAAGTAATCATTGGTCACGACATAAAAAATAAAAACATGAGTTCAAAAACAAAAAAATAGAATTTAGAGATAATGTTTTAATCTTCCGCCGGTGGAGGAGGCCCTCGAAGAAAAATAGAATACATGTGTGTAAAGAAAGCCCCTTGAGATAAATTCATTTGCTCCATTCGTTGATCATTTGATAAATTCATTTGCTCCATTCGTTGATCAAGCGCATTGACAGTAGTAGTAAGAGAGTCAATCCGACCTTGTAGGATGTTGAATTGATCATCGGAAATATGTCGGCCGGAGGTCGGTGCTATTTGTGGAGGAGAAGCCCTATGTCGTGCTCGAGGAGAATCATCACCATCATCATACTATTATTATCACCTCCCATTTCTTCCGATTCTTCTAAAGTGAATGGCTAAGTAGTAGGCCCCGAGTTCTTGTCGAAGCCTTGAGTATGATACACCCATTGCCCATTACCTTTCAAGATTTTCATGCGTTTGAGGGTGTTGAGGTTAATGACGTCGGTGTGCTGGGTTTAAGAAAAGGCTCATCGTGTAATGGCATATTGAAATGTTGAAAATTCTTAGTGAAAAGCATGCCATAAGGTAAGCTTAGGATTCTAGCGGACTTATGGACATGTCGAACCTAAGAATTATTTGAATGGTATTCCTATAAAGAGTAATATGTTTTTCCTTTAACACCGAAAGTGACAAAGAGTGAATAAAATGTTAGATTTCTGTAAAATTTACGAATTAAATTAGGATAGACATTTTCCGAGATAGTAACAACATTTGTCCACCCAATATTTTCAAAATATTCCTCTAACCTAAAAGAAGGAGCTTTGGTAGAAAATTCAAAGAAATCGATCGACTTACCAAGTAAAATGGAACAATCGGTAAAATGGTCTGGCACGGACGTGTCAACACTAACAATCGATGAACTTGCTTCCCCTTGCTTCGATTTCTTCTTTGGAGGCATGGGTATTTTTGGAATTTTCTATTTTTTGAGTGAGAATTTTTGGATTTTCAAAAATTGAGAAGAAAACTAGTAAAAAATGATTGAAAATGAATAGGTAACAAATGTTTGATGTGGGTTAGTGCTTAAATATGATTTGCAATGAGTATTTGAAAATAAATCAAGATTTTTGAGTGATTAACCCAAAAACCCAAATATTGAGTTTTCTTGATGAAAATGGAGAATTTTTTTTTTTTTTTTTTATAGATTTTTTGAGAAAGTGGGGTGGAGGTGATAGATTTGATGAAATAAGGAGTGATTATGGTGAAAAAGAGTGAAGAGATGAGATGAAGAGGTTCGAGAGTTAGGGCTTGAGAATTGGGAGATTTTGAGAAAATCTAGTTTTTTTTTAATAAAGGAAGGAGGCGTGATGGTGCAGCCGTTTTCGGTCGACCGAAAACATCTGAGAGGCGCAATGCTTCAGTCATTTTCGGCTGAATCGTTTTCGATCAACCAATGCCTTTTCGGTCGGCCGAAAAGAAAAGAGAAAATTTCTTCTTTTGTTTTGGTGGATTTGATTTGGTTGATCGATGTGATGGAATAGGTCAACCACCAGTAGTAAAAAAAATTGTCAACTGTAGAATTGAGGAAAATGCAAATTTCTATTTTAAACAAATTTAACCACAAATTTCGGATTAATCGATGATACCCAATCCTCTACGAATGTAAGAAAATCTATCGAGAGCTAGAGGTTTGGTAAGAATATCGGTCAATTGTTTATCGGTACTAACAAATTCCAAATAAATATCACTTTTTTGCACATGATCTCTAGGAAAACGATGTTGAATTTCACTATGCTTTGTGCGAGAGTGCAAGATGGGATTTTTTGACAAATTTATAGCACTAGTGTTATCACACATAATAGGAATATTTTCAAATGTTAAGTGACAATCGTTAAGAGTTTGTTTCATCCATAAAACTTGAGCACAACAACTAGTGGCCAAGATGTATTCGGCTTTGGCGGCCGATAGTGCAACGAAATTTTGTTTCTTGCTAAACCATGAAACAAGGGCAAAGACTAGAAAGTGACAAGTTCCGCTTGTGCTTTTTCGATCAATAGTGTAACTCACCCAATCGGCATCCGAATAGCTAATGAAGTCAATGTGTGTGCCTTTAGAATACCAAAGGCTTAAAGTTCTAGTACCACATAAATATCTAAATATCCGTTTTACGGCACTAGATGAGATTCTTTAGGATTGGATTGAAATCTAACACATAAGCAAACACTAAACATGATATTGGGTCTATTAGCGGTTAAGTAAAGAAGAGATTCGATTATACCTCGATATTTTGTTACGTCAATTGAAATGCCATTTTCATCTTTATCCAATTTGAGTGATGTACTTATTGGAGTATTCATCAGTTTCAAGTCTTCAAAATCGAATTTCTTGAGTATATCTATGATGTATTTTGTTTGGCTAATGAAGATTCCTTCATTAGTTTATTTGATTTGAAGTCCAATAGTTCTCCCATCATGCTCATACATTTTGAAAACTCTTCACAAAAGGAAATATTAGTTGCACCAAAAATAATATCAACATAAATTTGTACAGCAATCATGTCATCATTTTTGGCTTAGATAAAGAGTTTAGTATCCGTATTTCCTATTTGAAAATCATTTGAGATAAAAAAATTTACTCAATCTTTCATACCAAGCTCTAAGAGCTTGTTTCAAATCATATAGAGCTTTTCTAAACTTAAACATTTTTTCCGAAAATTTGTAATTTTTGAAATCGGGAGGTTATTCAACATAAACCTCTTCTTGAATGATCCCATTTAAAAATGCACTATTTACATCCATTTGATAGAGAGTAAAACATTTATAATAAGCATAAGCGAGAAGCATTCGAATAGACTATAATCTAGCAACTGGTGCAAAGGTTTCTTTGAAGTCTATACCTTCTTTTTTTATTATTGTAATATTGGACCACTAATCTAGTCTTGTTACGCACAACAATACCATTTTCATTTCGTTTATTTCGAAAAATCCATTTTGTACCAATAATGGTTTGATTATTTGGTCTATCAACCAAATCTCAAATATGATTTTTTTCAAATTGATTTAATTCTTCTTGCATTGCAAGAATCCAAAACTCATCAAATTTGGCTTATTTGAAATTCTTTGGTTCAATTTGAGAAATTAAAGCACAATTATTTTGAAAGTTTTTTATAGAATTTCTAGTACTTACACCTTTGGAAGGATCATCGATGTTGAGCTCCTTTGGATGTGAGGGAACAAACTTCCATTCAATAGGGAGTGTTTATCATCTTGGTTTTTGGAAGTTTCTTCTTCTCCTTGTTGAGGATTTTGTTCTTCCAAATCTTTGTCTTCAACTTCTTTAGGATCTTCCTTGTTTTGATCTTGAATGTTCATTTGCTCAAAATGGGTTCTTAAACCTACATTAATACATTTTTCTTGATCAAGATAATTAGTTTAATCAAATGTAACATGCATTGATTCTTCCACTAGTAGAGTTCTTTTGTTGAAAACTTTATAAGTTTTGCTAGTAGGTGAATGTACAAGAAAGATTCCAATATCGGATTTTGAGTTAAATTTTCCCAAATTTTCTTTTGTATTAAGTATAAAACATTTGCAAAAAACTTTAAAATAGCTAACATTGGGAACTTTATTTTTCCAGAGTTCATATGGAATTTTTTTGTTCTTTTGGCTTACCAAAACTCTATTCATAATGTAGCAAGTGGTATTAACGGCTTCGGCCCAAAAATATTTGGGTAACTTGTTTTCATTTAACATGGTTCTAACCATTTCTTGCAATATATGATTCTTTCGTTCTACTACACCATTTTGTTGAGGAGTTCTGATAGCCGAAAAATAATGTTCATATCCATTTTTTTTACAAAAATTATCAAAAGCAATATCAAATTCTCCACCATGGTCACTTCTAATGGTAGTGATAGAATATCCCTTTTCATTTTGAACCTTTTTACAAAAGTGTTTAAATACTTTTAAAGCTTCATTTTCCAAGTTCAAAAATAAAACTCAAGTGAATCTTTAGAAGTCATCAACAATGACAAATGCATAGTACTTGCCACTTAAACTTGCGGTTTTAGAAGGTCCAAAAAGATCAATGTGAAGAAGTTGTAACGGTTTGTAGTTGAAGAGAATTGTTTGGTTTTGAAAGAGGGTTTAGTTTGTTTTCCAAATTGACAAGCATGACAAATTTTGTTCTTTTCAAATTTCAAGTTTAGTAGACCTTTAACAAAACAATTTTTTGAGATTTTTAAAATTAGATCAATACTAACATGACATAATCTTCTATGCCATAACCAAGTATCATCTTCAAAACTTGACAAACATTTTAATTCCTTTTCAAATTCAATATTGATGACATAAATATCTTTACATTGGCTACCCATGAACAACAACTTTTCGGTGTAGCATCCTTAACAAGGTATTTTGAAGAATCAAATTTAATATGATAACCTTTATCAGATAATTGACTAACATTTAGCAAGTTATGTTTGAGATTATCTACCAGCAAAACATTTTTAATAGATGGAGATGAAGGATTACCAATATTTTCAATGTCCATGATTTTTCCTTTAGCTCCAAATGTGACATGATCTCCATCTTTCTTCTTTGAAGCTTGATAATAATATTTTGTCTCCGGTCATGTGTTTTGAGCAACCACTATCCAATAACCAATTGCTCTTTATCTTTGAAGACACCTCATCCTCCATGGCCATGAAGCACATGTTTGCAACTTCATCTTGACTTTCATCATCTTCTTGCTCATCATCACTATCATCCCAAGTGGCTTGTAGACCTTTCTTCTTAAATAATTTTTTCTTGTTTGGACATTTGGTTCTTTTGTGGTCGGGTTTGTCACAATCATAGCATACAACCTTCTTGTTCCTTTCCTCACCATTGTCTTCTTTCTTTGAGAATCGACAGTTGTTGCGAAATCCTCTCCACTTTTTGACAAGGAGAACAAGATCATCAAGTTCCTTATCACTCACAAAATCAAGTTTGATGTTTATTCATTATTTAATGATTTCAAAACTATTTGCCTTCTAGGAGAATCCTTCTTTTCTTCCTCTTTTGCTTTTCTTGATTTCTCCTTTGTTTCGACATGATTTAGCTCATAGGTCATCAAGGTTCCATAGAGCTCTTCCAAAAGATGTGTTGATATCTTTGGTGTTTTCTATCAACATCCTTAATGAATCTCAATCTTCCGAGAGAGACCTAAGAATTTTATTCACAAGTTCACCATTAGTAGATTTTCGATCAAAGCCTTTAAGGCCATTAACAATATCGGTGAATTGAGTAATCATGATAGCAATGCGTTCATCTTATTTCATAAAAATGTTTTCAAATTTTTTAAACAAGAGATTTATCTTAGTTTCTTTTACTTTATTTGTACCTATATGTGTTATTTCTAATGCATGCTAAATCTCATATGCGGAATCACATGTGCTAATACGATTAAATTCATTTATGTTTAAAACAAAATAAAGAAGATTTTTTTTTACTTTTGCATTCAATGACAATTTTCTTTTATCATCCTCATCATATTCTTCTCTAGGCTTTGGAATAGTTTGGTCCGATTTTCCATCAAATCTAATAACCTTAGTAAGCTTATGAGGACCAAATTCAATAACCTCCCAAACATTATAATAAATTGATTTGATATAAATCATCATTTTAGTTTTCCAATAATTATAATGTGTACTATCAACCAAAGGAGTACGATTTATAGAATGCCCCTGAATATTAAGATTAGCCATAATACAAGATTGTGAAATCTTAAAAATGTGTACCTAGGCTCTAATACCAATTGATAACCCAAGAATAACTAATCAAGAGAGGAGTGAATTGGTTTTTGAAACTTTTTCGATACTTAGCCTCAAAACAATTCGATACACAAGATATAAATGTAAAGTATGATACGAGAATTAAATACGCAAGTTTGGTAACTTAATTCAAGTATAAATATAGCACAATATAAATGGCAATGTAAAGTAAAGTGCGATAATGTAAAGATAACAAACCGATTTAATGGGGTTTGATACACAATGTGTTCTACGTCCTCATTACCTAGATCTCCTCCATGAGTAAGGCCAAATGTACTATAATGGTAACTTACAAACAAGGAGTATTAATCCTTAAGTGTCTTACAAATATGGATCACTTATCCTTAAGTGACTCACAACAAGGAGCACTTATCCTTAGGTGACTTACAACAAGGAGCACCTACCCTTAACAACAATCGAGTTTTCACAAGGCTTTCGAAACTACCAAAGTATAAATTATAATTTTATAATTGAAAAAACTCTCTTAACAAATGATATAATCAACTCAAGTATTTAGAGAATTAGGATAACACTTCAATGGATAGCAAGTAATGAAGCTCAAGTGTCTATGAAGAAGACTTTGATGAATAATTAATAATGAAGTAGTTTGAGTTTTTGTATCCAAATTTTCAAACCAATAATCTCTCTTAACAAATAATACAAGTTAAGTATGAAAAGAGATTTACACTTAAATTAAAGTGTTGGCAAAAAAAAACTTTTATCAAGAATGAAGAATAGATGAAGTTGTGAAATTTTTTTTGCAAAATAGAATTCTTGATAGGATGAATGAAATATGTTGAATCAATCATGAAGTTCTTTTATAATAAATGAAATAGAATTTAGACTCAAATAATCTCAATGATTCTCAATAAATAAGCTCTTAAAAAATCTCTTGTAAATTGGTTGAATTGGATGCAAAAGAAATGGATATTTATAGAGCAAAAAGAGATACTCTCGGGTAAGTTCGGTTGACCAAAATTTTTAGTTGACCAATTTTTTGAATATAGCCTTTGCAAGATTCTGAACATTGGACTTTTGGTTGACCAAGTTCGGTTGACCAATTTTTTTTAAAAATTGTTTTTTCAAAATCTATTTCATATTATGATTCAAAGGGATTTTTATACAAGTGATGAATTATGAAAATTATTTGAGCTTTATGCATTTGCTAAGAATCGAAGAGTTAATACATTTACATTTAAATTCCGATATACTACTTCTAACCTTTAGTCTTCAAAGTTCTTGTTCTTGTTCTCTTCAAATCTCATTTGATTGCTTATTCTTAACTGGATGACGATTTGACTATTTGAATGCTTAAGAGGATATATTCATGAAAAATTCAAGAAACAAATCTTATTAGAAATATAAGTGTATTTTTTGTTATAATCGAAACAAGTGGAGTTATATTAAACCATAGATCAACAGGGATGGCGAAGCTGAGTAGAAAGGGATTTTTTGATAGGTAGAAGACTAGCAAAATAGAGTTTTGTGAGCATTGTGTATTTGGGAAACAGAAGAGAGTCAGATTTGCTAAAAGAAGACATAACACGAATGGAACACTTGAAGAGGATAAAAGAAAATTGTTTTTAAATGTTAGAGTCAAAAGTCTAATCTATTATACTTTAAATAGAAATGAATTTAATTGTATTAGTACATGTGATTACACTTATGATATTTGGCATGCTTTAGAAACTACGCACGTTGGAACTAGTCAAGTGAAAGAAACTAAGATAAATCTCTTAGTTAAAGATTTTAAAAATTTCTTCATGAAAGAGAATGAACATATTAGTTACATGATTACTCAGTTCAATGATATTGTTAATGGCCTTAAAGTTTTTGATCGAAAATTTACTAATGGTGAACTTGTTAGCAAAATGCTTAGGTCTCTCTCGGAAGATTGGGATTCATTGATGATGTTGATAGAGAACACCAAAGATGTCAACATGATCCCTTGGAAGAGCTCTATGGAACTTTGATGACTTATGAGATAAATCATGTCGAAACAAAGGAAAAAGCATTGAAAAGAAAAAAAGAGGAAAGACGCCAAATTGCGTTAAAATCCGTAGTCGATAAAGGCACTTCAAGCGAAAATATGAATGATAAAGAACTTGATGATCTAGTTCTTCTTGTTAAGAAATGGAAAGTTTCCGCAAAAATCATCGATTCCAAAAGAAAGAAGAAGTTTCCGCAAAAATCATCAATTCCAAAAGAAAGAAGAAAATGAAGGAGAAAAGAAAACATTCGTAAAAAAGAAAGCATTCCAAACAATATGGGATGAAAGTGATTATGATGACCATGAAGAAGGTGAAAGTCAAGATGCAGTTGCAAACATGTGTTTCATGGCCATTGAAGATGATGTAAACACAAATGACACTCCTTCTTATGATGAACTTTCTACTTCATATGAAATCATTAAATCTTTTGAAAAACTTGCTCTCAAACATTCTACTCTAAAAAAGCAACACATTTTATTGAAAAATAAGACCAAAAAGATTTTAGAAATTCAAAAGGATTTTGAGAAAGAAAAGGATGATCATGAATCTCTAATCAAAGAAAAAGTTCTAGATTTAACCAACATTGTGCACAAATTCACTCAAGAAAAGAAAAATCTTGATTTAATACTTGGTGAACAAAAATATGTTTTTGATAAAGGAGGAATTGGATACAAACCATTTTTTAAAAAAAAAGTCTCTCGAAAATTTCTTTGTTAAAACCTCTACTTTCCATATTCCAAATGTCACATGTAATTTTTACAATAAAAATGGACACGTATCTTTTAATTGCTCAATCAAAAATAGGTTTTACTTTGAGAGCAAATACAAGCGGATTCCAAAGTCCATAAATACTAACAATCAATGACCCAAAATTGTATGGGTACCAAAGAACAAAAATTGAATTATTCTTTGTAGGTACCAAAGATAGTAAATAGCAAATGAACCTTGGATGGTGGATGCTCAAAGCACATGGCCAGAAATCAAACTCTATTGTCAAGTTCCAAAATAAAGGATGTTCGTTATGATACTTTTGGAGATAATGCCAAAAGAAAAATTAATGCCATTGAAATCATTGGAGATGTTTGAAATTGATGACTTAAAGTAAATGAACGCACTCATATGAGCTCATCAATCAAATGGACTAAAACAATCAAAGTACTTCTATAAACATTACAAAATATCGAGGTATGATCAGATCTCTTCTTCAATCATAAGTAAACTCGATATTATATTTAGTATGTGATTATATGCTAAATTTCAATTCAATACTCAAAAATCACACCTTTGTGCCATAAAAGGAATTTTAGATATCTTAGTAGCACTAAGATATTACACTCTAAAGGCACCCAAAAAAAGAAAATTATATTCGTATTTGTGAATATGAATAATCAATTGATCAATTTTCTTACTAAGCCTATAACACTTGAAATGATTTTAGGCATAATTGATTTGAAGTACATGGTTAAGTTCATGACTACACTCACTTACTTATTTTCATCTCATTAATTCATGTGCATCATATTTACATGATTTCATATGTTTTATCATATTTTTTAAAAAATGATCCGGACGACGTATCGGACGTTTGGTTCAGTACCCAGTTTGGCAGAAAAACTTTCTGCCGAACCGGACGTCTGGATGGCTGAACTGGACGTCCAGTTCAACGACTGGTGTGATTTTAAAATCACAAACCAAAGTACTTCTTCCCCCACTTCTTACTCTTTTCTCCTCATTTTCCTCCCTAAATCTCTTCTCCATACCTCACTTTATCACCTCAAAACATCAATTACACTCCTAAATTATTTCAAAACCTTCTAAAATCAAAAAAATTTCAATCCACACTTTTCATCGATTTTTTAAATCATTTTGATAGGTAAAGATGTCGCTTTTAGTAATTTCACTTTTGATGCACATTGAAGATTTTTTTTTAAAATATGGGTTCAGTTTCGGTTTGCATACCCCCGGTTTACAATTTTATACAATATAATGAAAATCATCTTGAATATGATATCACTACATTTTTATCCTATGGTTGACTTCTTTCTCGTATTTTTTTTTTGTTTATACCAAAAGGGAAAAGATAGATTAGATGATTATGCATGATAGGGGAAATGTTGAAAGGGGGAAAGTTATAAATCGCATGCATAATAAAAGGGGGAATATAAGTGAAAATGATAGGGGGAATATATGTATGTAACTTTATTCCTTATCATTTTGTTTAATTTGTACATTGCAAATCATCTTGTTTTTCATAATCAAAAAGGGGGAAATTGTTGATCTATGGTTAATGTCTCGTTTTGATTATCACAAACAAATTACGTTTATTTCTAACAAATTGATTTCGAGTATCTAAAGTGATTATTGCAAATCAATAACATTGATGACACGAGGTTCAAGGCCAATAAATTTGCATGCAACGATCGACATGGAAACAAAATTGATCAAATGAGGATATGAAGATTGATATTGAAAAACTTGCTAAAAGATGCCTCAACAAGAATTGAGATAAAAGTCGAAGTACGTTCAAGCATGCACGTCAAGACGTTCAAAGAGTTTAGACTTTTTACAATCATATGTAAAGGTAAAACATTTCAATACTTGGAAATGAATCGAAACAAGCTCAGGTTTTGATTTTACGATCGAAAAATCATGACAAAAATGTTTTACTTGTAAACTATGTTTTCAAAGGTAAAATCGAAGAACGTAACTTTGAAATATAACAAATACCTTGAAAAATCCTTTTTAAGTGTCCCTAGAATACTTATATTTGTCAAAAATTAAAACGAGGACGTTTCGAGCTACAAGTGTTGTACCGAACGTCCGGTATGGTTGTTTTGGCTCCAACGGTAAAAAAATCAACCGTTCTGATTTTTTGACAAAAAACGGCTAGTTGACCGTTCTATATATACCGGACTCCGATATGGCAGAGTTTTTGACGATTTTTCACCTATAAATACCAACTCACTTTGCATTCAATTTTAACATTTCCTAGAGCAATAAATGAGCATTTATTTAGATAAATCATTGATCTTCATTATTTATTCATCCTGATAAATTGATTTATACTTGAAAAACTTTTGATCATTCTAAATTTAGAAAATTAGTTTCTATCAATGTTTTTCAAATCCAACACTTGAGTAATATTTATTGCCATCTATCGAAGTGTTTTCCTTCTTCCCTTCAGGTTCTCAACTTTGAATCTATTATTCATTAATAAGAGAAGATTTCACTTGTAAACTCATTTTGAATTGTGGGTCGTGTTGAAGTCTTTTAAAGATCAACATTGTATAAGGATCGGTGCTCATTGTTGGAAGTCACCGTGTGGGTCATATTGAGGTCCTGTAAAGCTTAATAGCATGGGTCATGTTGAGGTCCCATAAAGCTCAACATTATATAAGGATTGATACTCTTTGCTTGTAAGTCATCGGAAGTGTTGTAAAAGATTTGATTGCACCATAAGTCAATCAACATAGTGAAGAAGGCCTTACTCGTACCGAAGAGCTTGGTAACAGAGGACGTAGATCATTGCATTGGATCAACCTCTATAACTATATCGTTTACACTTTCTATCTCTTTTACTTAACGCTTTTACTTTGTACAAATTACATTGTTTCACTTATTTGCTTACTTGTATTTAGTTGTCTTCGTTTATTTGCACTTATTATTTGATTGATCTACTTGCTTGAAATTACTTACGATTATTAATTTATCAACGTGTTTTTAACTTACATGATTCTAGTTAATTATTCGAAAAAGTTTTAAAAACCAATTTACCCTCCTCTTGATTACTTATTCTTGGGCTTTCAAAGAGGTATGGTCTGGTAAATTTTCTTGTTATTCTAATTTGAGAATTTTTGGGTCCCCGGCTTATGCTCATGTAGATAATGGAAAGTTGGAGCCTAGGTGTAGAAAATGCATCTTTCTTGGGTATATCACCTATTGGGGATTATGATAAAACTGAGGAACATAATCATTTAACTCGGGTGGATTTGGGAATTGGTTCAAAAAAATAATCAGAGGTTACCGAACAGTCTACTACAAATCAGTCTAATTCTGGGTTGACAGACAGTAATATCTAACCTACTTTGTCTACACCACCAGCACCACAATATTCTATAACTAAGGATAGACCTCCACAAAAGTATAGGGAACCAGATTTGGTAGCTTATGAATTGAATGTGGCTAAAGATATTGATTCCATTGAAGAGCCAACTACATATTCAGAGGCAGTCAGTTGTAGTGATTCTAGCTGATGGATGATTGCTATATATGAGGAGATGGACTTATTAAGTAAAAATAACACTTAGGGTTTGGTGAAATTACCTAAAGGTAAAATGGTGGTTCGTTGTAAATAGGTGTTCAAAAGAAAGGAAGGCACATCAAGGTTTGAAGATGTTAGATACAAGGTTAGATATGTGGTAAAACGCTACAGTCAGATTTCAGGTATTGATTTTACAGATGTGTTCTCACAAGTTCTGAAGAATAGTTCTATTCGGGCTTTACTTGGAGTGGTGGCTAAGAATGATTTAGAGTTTGAACAAATGGATGTGAAGACATCATTCTTACATGGAGAACTTGATGAGAGTATCTACATGCAACAACCAAAGGGGTTCATAGTTTCAGAGAAGGAAGACTATGTGTGTTTATTAAAGAAATCCGTATTTGGATTAAAGTAGTCACCGAGGTAGTGGTATAAGAGGTTTGATTCATTCATGACCACTCATGGTTTTGATAGATTTAATTATGATAGTTGTGTGTACTTCAAAAAGGAAAGTAGTGGATCAACTACATATTTGTTATTATATATTAATGATATGTTTATAGCAGTCAAGGATAAAACAGAGGTCAGAAAATTAAAATTACAACTCAGAAAGGAGTTTGACATGACAGATTTAGGTGCAGTGAAGAAGATTCTTGGAATTGAGATCTTGTGGTATAGAAATGCTAGCAGTTTGTATTTGAGCCAGAAGGGGTACATTAAGAAGGTGCTTGAAAGATTCAATATGGTGAAATCTAAGACTGTCCATACTCCTTTGGCTGCCCACTTCAAAAAATCATCTAACTTATGTCCATAGTATGATGAAAACATTGATCATAAGTCTTGGGTTTCTTACTCCAATGCAGTTGGTTCGCTCATGTATATTATGGTTTGTACAAGACCTGATTTGGCTCATGCAGTTAGTGCAATTAGTATATACTTGGCTAATCATGCGGAACATTGGATAGTAGTGCAATTGATCTTTAAATACTTGAGGGGCTCTTCAAATGCTTATTTGTATTTTGGTAGAAATTCAGATGGAGTCATCGGTTATGTGGATTCAGATTATGCAGAAAATATTGATAAGAGGAAATCATTTACAAGGTATGTTTTTACCCTTAGACGTTGTGCTATCAGCTGGAAAGCTACTTTGCAAAATATAGTGGCTTTGTCCACAATAGAAACATAATATATGGTCATTACAGAGACATGCAAGAAGGCTATGTGGCTGTGAAGATTAATTGGTGAAATCAGTGAAGACTTGTAGATATCTACAGTATTATGTGATAGTTAGAGTGCAATGTTCTTGACTAAGGATCATATGTTTCACGAAAGGACTAATCATATTGATGTGAGGTGCCATTTTGTGCGTGATGTGATTGCTCATGGTGATATTGTAGTGAATATGGTTGATACCAAGAATAATCTTGTTGATATGATGACAAAACAACTTCTATTGCTAAGTTTGAGCATTGTTTAAACTTAGTGGGTGTTTGTCATTGATTTAGTCCATTAAAGCTTGTTTGGAAGAGGAGAAATTGTGTTTACTTGAAAATGTGTTTTAATTTCTTGTGATTGAATTTGGCTCAAGGTGGAGATTTGTTGTGGTGTGATCCAAATCTCATGTGATTTGGTATTTAGTTGATTGGGTTCCATGTGATTTGAGATTTGGTTGATTGGAGGAAGTTTAACGTACTTGGGTTTGTCGAGTCCAAAGTTATGGAGAATCATATTTCAATAATAATTAGGAGTTAGGCTTGGAAAATGAATCTTGGATGGCAAAAACACATGTTTTGGAATGTTAATCCAAGACATAGCGCCTAAGCGCTAGGATCGAGGCGCCTATGCACCAAAAATTGAAGCAATAAGAAAAAGGAGGCAGGGACTGGTGCCCAAGCACCAGATACAAGCGTCTGGGCACTGCAATGTAGCTCATTGGCGTTGCACCTAGTACCCAAGGCGCTACCAGTAACTCATGTTTGCGATTTTTTCATTTTATCCGGATTTTGGGACATCTTCTCCATCTTGGACTCCAATAAGAGGGTTTATATATATTTCCACATTGTAACATTCACATTATATTCTCTACGCATTTAAGAACATATGAGAGATTGAGAGCTTAGATTTCAATTGAGATTATTAGAATCTTGATATTGTAAACACAAAACTATTAATTATAGTGGATTGCTCTCCTCTACCTGTAGTTTTTTCCCGAATTGGGTTTTCATGTAAATTCTTATGTTTTTATTTTCTTCTTCATTATTTTATTATTGTCATTATTTTGTGATTCGTTTCATAACAATCTTGATTTTAATAAGTTGAAACTTCAGCTGACATCCTGCACATTTACTCGTGATTTTATCATAATTGCATGCATGAATTTTTAGTTAAAGAAATACAATTATGCAAAAAAAATTCAATAATCTCAAGGCAGGCATCCGTGCTAATTATATTTTATTTATTTTTACTTAAATTAGCGCATACTGCATATTATTTAGTTTGAAGTATGCAATTTTATGCAAAAATGGTTTAGTGCATTTTGTTCATAATATGTGGTCGAATCATAAATATTGATTTGCATTTTGTTTGGCCATTTGGATTTGATATAAAATTATGACTAATATTGGTAAATGTTTTGAATATTTATTATGTTTGCCTAAATTTGTAATGATAAATGCATATCATTAGTTCCTTTAAAGCATTTTTTGTTAATTCTAACCATATATTCTATACAAGTGAAAGGTTACGATTTTTAAGAAATCACTTCACTAAAATGGTGCCTATTCATTGTAATTCATTAAGAGAGTTTTTCTTTATTTCTCTTTCAAAATTGACTTCAATTGATTCTTACACTTTTTAATGTCAACATTTTGGCGCTAGAAGGAGGACCCTTACTTGAATAATCAGCTATATTTGCTCCAAAAAAATCCATCACAAAAAACCTGTTATGGATGATATTTCAGTATTAGGAAATCAATCTCATACATATCATGAACAAGCCAATATTCTATAAAATATTGGAAGAGGACAAGGTCAAAATGAAATTGGCGACTCTCACATGAACATCATGAGAAAAGCTATCGAAAGGTTGATGAATGCAGTCAACAGATTGGAGCAAAACCAAACTTGCATTTACCTACCCAATACTGACGTAGAGTCTCCACAGAAGGAACGGGCCCAGACGACCTCCCACCAGGAGGACTCTTCACTTTTCAAGAGAAGAACCGTCGAAAGGCCAAACTGAAGAAATCAGAAGTTCTCTTACAGCAGCGGAACAGGTTACCAGGAAAACCAGCAGTGTGTTTGATAGGTTGGGATCTTAGTGTTGCCTAACACCTCGAAGTGAGTATGCTGAGCCCCGTGGCTTCGAATGTACCACAAGTTCCTCAATCGAACTGAAAAACATATAAGTGCAGAGGAAGCCACCTTTGATCTGGAGGAAGTGAAGATAAATTCACATTCTTCTAATCCAAAAAAGGGAGAAAAAAGTGGATAAATGATTAAATCATGAAAAGAGAAAACACTGAAGGGATGGAGATCACCCAAGGTCTTATCCGGAAAGATTTTGTGAATATCATCCACTGAACACTATCTTGCAGGAGGTCTTCCTACAAATGGGAGAAAAAGAAACATTTCGCGGATCCCCACCTTAGAAAAAGGATCTATCGGGGAGGAACCAAGGAAAATACTATTGGTATCTAGGTCGCCAGGGTATAACACAGATAACTTCAAAAATTTGAAGGAAAAGGTAGAGTCTTTGATTCGACGAGGTCATTTGCAAGAGTTTGTGGCTAAACCCAGAGAAATGAATTAGGCGTCTAATCAACAACCTCACCAACTTGGAATAGTTTAACGAGGTCACCCGATTCACCGAGCTCGAAACCCTCCACCTCGAGCTAAAATTAAAATGTTAAAGGTGGAAACCAGTGCATCGAAGGATCCAGGAGGTTAAGGCGCAGACAAGCACGAGATGTATGCATTTACCAGAATTACGATGTAGAACGACCAAAGCCTGATATGATGTTTTGGATTTTCAAAAGAAGATTCGCATGGAGTTTTTCAGGAGCAAAGTGATGCGTTGGTGATAACCATGTCAGTAGCTGGAATAAAAATGCATCGAACTCTTGTGGATAATGGAAGTTCGGTCAATGAGTTGTATTCTCGAACTATAGAATGGGGATCCAAGAATGGTATCTCCAACCATATTTCAGGAAATTGCAAGGATTTTGTGGGGATCCATTGAAGCTCGAGGTCAAATTGTTTTGATCATAGTTCTAGGCGAGGTCCCTTGTTATAGAAGGATTCTAGCAGATTTTGTGATTGTTGACTTGCCTTCCAATTATAACGCTATATTAGGAAGACCCATATTACACGAGTTGCAGGCTACGACTTCAATATATCATTATTGCATAAAGTTTTTCACTCCAGACGGAGTTGGAGTAGTGCGTGGAAATCAAGCCGAGGCTAGTGCTTGCAATGTTGATTTACCTAGTCTTCAGGTCCGCATGTTGAGACCCGGCAAAATGATCGAGCAAGGGAAGCTAGATTAAAGAGATCCATTGTAGTCAACCACATTAAGATCGATATCACTAAGAAACACCGTAGAAATATAACAGACGACCATCTTTCATTCGACGATAAGGAGACGTATCCATTTTTTTATCCTAGAATCCTGGTGATTTCAATACCCATTTCAGTATTCATCATTCCCAAAGTTTTAGTAGATACATAGAGTTCTGTCAACATACTCTATGTTAACACATTGAAATGGATGGGTATTCAATTAAATTTTCTACAACCATACTCAAATGTGGTTTTAGGACTTAATGGAGCCCTTATCCAAGCAAAATGGTAGATTAAACTCTCTACCGAGATTGGCGAAGTCCTATGCCAAATAAATTTAAACATTGAGTTTGTGGTAATTGATTCCAATTTATCTTATGACACCATTATGCGACAGCCTTTGTTGCTCAATCTCAGGGCACTTGTATCAATGTACTACTACACGCTAAAATTCCCTACACCTCATGGTGTAGGTTGATAAGTGTTTTTTTGCACACTTACTTAACACCTAAATAAATTTATTACTAATTAAAATGAGCGATTTTCTACTCATAATTATGTAATTATTGTTTTTGTAGATAAAAATCACCCAAAGGAAAGAGAACAAGGCAAAAGAATGAAAAAAAGGACAAAAAAAGTACAAAAATGTGAAGTTTGGGACCAAGCTGCACAAGTACCAAGAGTTTGAAGACATTGAGATGCAATTTATGGAGGGCAATATTGAAATGAAAATCAAAATATGAGGACCAAATTGTATAACATCATAGTTGTTGGACCAGACGCGTAAATATTGGAGGACTTAATTGCAAAATGGAAAAGATTTCCATTTTTCTGCCCCGCCACTTTAGTTTAGGGACCATTTTGCTCACTTGTCGAAAATCTGGGACCAAAGGTACAATTTCCTCTAGGTTTTGTTTTAAAATCAACGATTGGACTTTTCTTCCACATTTTTTCATTTTCTTCCGTCTTTTGCCTGGTTTCTTTCTTTGCTTTTTTCTTTCATTTTCTTTTTCTTTTCATTTTTGCTTGGTATTTTGGAGATTA
Organism: Fraxinus excelsior; assembly: GCA_019097785.1. Lineage (NCBI taxonomy): Eukaryota > Viridiplantae > Streptophyta > Magnoliopsida > Lamiales > Oleaceae > Fraxinus > Fraxinus excelsior. The sequence goes on along the minus strand of CM032627.1, from coordinate 18,165,551 downwards.
AATCAAAGAGCACAACGAGTTTCTACGAAGGATTTGGCAAAGATTTAGGAGAAAATCAATTTTAAGCTTCAAATAGGGTTTCATCTATAGCTTTAATTTTTCTCATTTATTTTGTCATTTTTGTGATGAATGTTATGCATATACTTATTTGTTATCAAATGTATAAAATGGGCTAATTAATTGTGTTGGGATTTGTGGAATTAGTTTAACCTAGTCTTGATTAATTTCTATATTTGCTATTTGATATTAAGTTGCTTATACTCATGTGTTTTTATTATTGTATTTCATGCATTTTCATTTATGTCGCCAATGAATGAATGTGTTTAGTGATTTGTGTATCATTCGAGAGAAGATTGTACATTTTAGACCAAATAGTAGAAACCCTAGGTTTGTGTAATGTGTAATTGATAGATATATCATTAGCCTTAGGTGACCTAATGAGTTATTTTCATAATAATTGAATGCGATTGTTTGGTTGTAATCGATATAGAGATATAGTAGGTTAAACCAATCAATTAGAGTTAATTTCACTCGAGAGAGGTAATTAACTAAATGTGGAAGGTCGGGTCTAACATCGGAATTAAGTAATTCATCAATTGGCTTATAGAGAAATTAATTAGGCGACAGTTAAACAAAACCACGAATCTCAACCACATTTCCCTCCAAAATTTTCAAGTGTATTATGTTTTTATATTTTGTAGATTTTAGTTATTTTAAATCTATGTCTTTATTGTGTGTTTGTTCCGATTGTTGTTAGAATTAGAATTGATTAGAGTTGCGTAATCGAAAGTATACATTCTTCGAGGGATCGACAACCCGGACTCTAAAGGTCCACTTTATTACTTGAGCACGACCCGTGCACTTGCGGTATATAATTTTAGCAAACAAGTTTTTGGCGCCGTTGTCGGAGAATATTTTTACTTTGATTTGCACTTTAATTAATTTTAGTTTTAACAATTTTTCTATTTACTTATTTGTTTTTATTTTTATTTTTTATATTTGGCTGACCCTCGTATTTTTAATCTATCTTGTATTTGTATTCTCTCCTTATAGTTTTAGCTATAGTTGCATTATTCCAATCTTGGCAAAGTAATAAAGTGTTTGCAATGTCTAATATCTATATTGACTATGGAAATATGCTTGTAGGTCCAATATGTGAAATTTGTCAAGCGATGCATTGTACAGGACAATGCTTGTATTTGTGCACTGACGCCTCAATGTCGAAACTTCTTTGATTTAGACAATATTTGAAATGTCAAAAATAAGCACTGGATAATTTTGATGATTGTTACATGCTCGCGGGAGATTATGTACCAGATGATTGGGATGAGGACATCAAGCTGGTGGGAAATGGTCCTCCTTTATTGAATAAGAAAGTACTTGCAAGGTATTATCTTGAGATTGCCAAGTTGGATGAAGACGGCATTCCTTTTGGAGATTACAAATATTGGGATGGATTTCAAAAGTGGGGATATAATCCACTAGACGGAGGTAATCGGAAATACTTGTCATTACCCATGGAGTTTGACTACGGACCAATCATTCTACCCAATGAGAGTTCAACTATTGAAGAAGAGCTTAAACTGCATAAAAATTTAATCATAACAGGACTAAATGAAGACATGGAAATCAATGAGGAGAACATCGACTTACACTCTTCCGACTTAGTTGATTGTCAAGAAATTGATTTTGTGAGTAAACCTAATGAAGAGGTGGAAGTTTTCATTGTTGAATTTGAATTAGATGGAATAGGTAAGTTCTATTATATGAAAAGGAGCAATGTTGAGTTTTGGAGATTCAATGAAAAGTGGAATAAAGTCAAAAGAAGAAAAATGGGCAAGGCATCCAGAGCCTTCTTTAGATGCCCATGAGTCGATTGCCAAAGTTGAGTTAGAGACTATAAAAAAAGGCTCATTAGGAGACAACCTAATTTTCTAACTTTTAATCTTCTTATTTACTTTTATGCATTTTCATGTTTTTATTTGATTAGCTATCACTTTTTTGTATGTAATTTTTGAAATCCCACATATCTATAGTTCCTCACAAGTTTGGGGGTAGATTGGTGTACAAGAAGGTCACTTGCCCAAGTGAAAATCATCACAAGTCCAAGTGGAGTATTGAAACCTCTTAACCAAATGTCTGATTGGGGAAGTTTCGTTACCCTCTCTTTTATTTTATCTTGTTCTTTTACACATTAAGGACAATGTGTGATTTAAGTTTGGGGTGTTTGTGCGTTAATTGTTATGATTTTGTGTTGACATATTAGATAGTCTTGTTGGCTTAGCATGGTTTGATGTTTAAAATTGTTGTTGATTCATGAGCTATGACCAAATATGTTATTTGTGCCTAAATTTTGCAAGAATTGCTTGTCCATTTGAGATCCCAAGTTAATTTGAGCACATTGTTCACAATTAATTGTTATCTAGATGTGAATTCTTTTGATTGATGGATAGATTTTTTTGAATTGGTAAGAATTAGATTGTGAGTTGTGTTTAAATTTTTATCAATCTTACATTCTCTTCTCTTTCACTTAACCATATTGTGAGATAAGTTTGAGGGTGGTCAAGCCGGTGAATGATATTATCTAAAAGTGTGTTGATCCCAGCATGTTGAAAGAAAAAAATTTGTGTGGAGTGTCTTTGTCAAGTATATGCTAAGTAATGATCATATGCTAGGGATCTAAGCCAATTAGTTTGGTTATGCTTAAAAAGAATGATTTTGCACTTGTTGAATCTTATGTCTTACTTCGTAGCCTTTTTTACTCGAGTTATTAAGTCTGTTGGGGTATCTCGAAATTCGGTACCCTTTGATCTAAACAATCAGGGAGTTATCGACCTAAAACTCGCTACAAGGGTCAATAAGAAAGTTTAAGGAAGTGAAGTCAATCAAGAGCTTTAATTGAAATTTTTTGATTTGGTACAATTGTTTTCGATATTTAAGCTAGATAACTAGTGTGTTTGAATTACTTAGTATAAGCTTAAATGTCAAAGCACTCATCTTGTAGAGAATCATCACGTGGATAGATTTTTGACATTGTCAGTTAGACCCAACCAAACTAGAGCGAAACAAAAAAAGAAATGAGTGAATTGAGAGCAACTTTTAGATTTATATCAGGGGAAAAAAAAGAAATATCTATTTAAGGAGTGTAAATCTCACGAGCGGGAAATGACATATTTGACCATAAAGGGTCGGGTTGGACTCAATTTAAATTTTTTTTCTGTCTTGATAACTTTTTCCTAATTTAGATGATGATTGAAAGTGACTATGCACCCGCACACTGATCGAACATTGGATAAGCTAAAATGATTTTTCTTAACATTATTTGGAGCATATTTGTGAATTGATTATACAATTTTACACTCATTGATATTTTTGACAAGCTATCTAATGTGTTAGTCATTATCACGTGTTGCTTGATTGTGTTATAGATAATCTTGCTAGGGACGAGCAATGGTTTAAGTTTGAAGGTATTTGATAAGTATGTTTTTGCATACTTATTTAACACCTAAACAAACTTATTATTGATTAAAATGAGCGATTTTCTACTCATAATTATGTAATTATTACGTTTGTAGGCAAAAATCACCCAAAGAAAAGAGAACAAAACAGAAAAATGACAAAATGACAAAAAAGTACAAAAATGTGAAGTTTGGGACCAAGTTGCACAAGTGTCGAAAGTTTGAGGACATTGGGATGCAATTTATGGAGGGCAATATTGAAATGAAAATCAAAATCTGAGGACCAAATTGTATAACATCATAGTTGAGTGATCGTACGCGCAAATATTGGAGGACCTAACTGCAAAATGGCAAAGATTTCCATTTTCTGTAGCGCTACTTTAGTGTAGGGACGATTTCGCTCACTTGCCGAAAATCTGGGACCAAAGGTGCAATTTCCTCTAAGTTTTGTTTTAAAATCAGCAATTGGACTTTTCTTCCACATTTTTTCATTTTCTTCCGTCTTCTGCCTGGTTTCTTTCTTTGCTTTTTTCTTTCATTTTCTTTTTTTTTTCTTTTCATTTTTGCTTGGTATTTTGGAGATTAAATCAAAGAGCACAATGAGATTCTACGAAAGATTTGGCAAAGATTTAGGAGAAAATCAATTTTAAGCTTCAAATAGGGTTTCATCTATACCTTTAGGCTGTGTTTGATCCACATTATTTTGGAAAAATATATTCTGGAATAGTAGATTGATGGAGAATGTGTGATTGATAAAGAAGGAAAAGTTATTGATGTGATGAAAAATATTATTTTATTGAAAAATGTATGATTGAAAATGAGTAAAAGAATGAAAATGAAAATTTTAATGTATACCAAACAGGAGCTTAATTTTTCTCATTTATTTTGCCATTTTTGTAATTAATTTTATGCATACACTCCTTTGTTATCAAATGTATAAAATGAGTTGATTAATTGTGTTGGGATTTGTGGAATTAGTTTAACCTAGTTTTGATTAATTTCTATATTTGCTATTTGATATTAAATTGCTTATTCTTATGTGTTTTTATTATTGTATTTTATGTATTTTCATTTATGTGACCAATGAATGAACGTGTTTAGTGATTTGTGCATCATTCGAGAGAAGATTGTACATTTTAGACCAAATAGTAGAAACCCAAGATTTGTGTAATGTGTAATGGATAGAGATATACCATTAGTCCTAGGTGACCCAATGAGCTATTTTCACAATGATTGAATGCGATTGTTTGGTTGTAATCGACATAGAGATATAGTAAGTTAAACCAATGAATTAGGGTTAATTTCACTCGATAGAGGTAATTAACTAAAATTGGAAGATCGGGTCTAACATTTGAATTAAGTAATTCGTTAATTGGCTTGTAGAGAAATTAATTAGGCAACGGTTAAACGAAACCATGAATCCCAAATACGTTTCCCTCCAAAATTCCCAAGTGTGTTATGTTTTTATATTTTAGTTATTTCAAATCTATGTCTTTATTGTGTATTTGTTCTGTTTGTTGTTAGAATTAAAATTGATTAGAGTTGCGTAATCGAAAGTATACATTCCTCGAGAGATCGACAACTCGGACTCTAAAAGTCCACTTTATTACTTAATCGTGACCCGTGCACTTGCGGTATATAATTTTAGCGAACATATGTCAAGTTAAGGAAAACAGGGACATTGTTGAGAAATGCCAAGTGAAGATCTGTCCAGCAAGGAATGAGGTATATACTTTCCCAGTAATTTATATGGTACATCTAGTAGAGTCCGACCTTGGCTTATTAGATCCACGTCTAAAGGTCAAAGGGGGAGAACATGTGGAAGAACTAGATAGAGTAGCAATCGGACCAAATGATCCACTAAAGGAGCTCATAATAGGTCATGAACTTCGGCTATCCATTCGAGGCCAGATAACAAATTTTCTCCAGCAGAACCTTGATGTTTTTGATTGGAATCATGCGGATATGAAAGGAATTAACTTCAGCGTCACTTGCCATAGGTTGGGTATCAGCCTTTCAATACGACCTAAGTGGCAGCGACGTTGGCCCTTAAACTCGAAAAGGTACGAGGCTTTAAATCACGAGGTGCAAAAGTTGCTTCACAATGGATTCATTCGTGAAGAAAAATATCCTAAGTGGGTTGCTAACCTAGTTCTTGTGAAGAAAGATAATGGGGAATAGAGGAAGTGCATAGATTTCACTGACCTCAACAAAGCATGTCCTAAAAATAGTTTTCCTTTACCAAGGATAGATCAGGCGGTCGATACGACGACATGTAATGAATTGCTTAGCTTCATGGACGCATACTCAAGATATAACAAAATCCCTATGTATGAGCCGGACTAGGAGCATATCGCCTTCATTACTGACCGATGTCTTTATTGTTACAAGGTAATGTCTTTTGGACTCAAGAACACTGGAGCCACTTATTAGCGTTTGGTCAACTCCATGTTTGCCAAACAAATTGGTAAAACAATGGAAGTATATGTTGATGATATGTTAGTCAAGAGTACAGATGCCATAGATCATCAACAACATCTTACTGAAATGTTTGGAATTTGAGAAGGTATACAATGAAACTAAATCCACACAAATGTACCTTCCGTGTAAGTTCTAGAAAATTCTTACGTTACTTTGTAAATTGCCAAGGAATTGAGGCCAATCCAGAAAAGATACGAACCATCATTGAAATGTAAGCCCCAACAAGGCTTACGGAGGTTTAAAATTTGACTGGACGAATAGCTTCCCTCAACCACTTTATGTCAAAATCAAGTGATCGGTGTAAACCATTCTTCGATATCCTACTAGGAGAGAATAAGTTCGAGTGGACTACTAAATGTCAACTTGCTTTCGAAGAGTTAAAGCAGCAATTGGCACAACCACCAGTGTTGTAAAAACCAAGTCTTGGTGTGAAGTGCTGATCTTATATCTTGCAGTATCCGAACATGCTATCAGCGTTGTAATAACTCGGGACGTAGATGGAATACAATATCCTAATGACTATGTCAGTAAGGCCCTCCATGAAGCTGAGCACCGTTATTTTCCTTTAGAGAAATTGGCCTATGCCGTTGTTATGGCCGCAAAGAAGTAGATGCCATACTTCTTAGAGCACCATATTGAGATCTCAACTAACTACCCATTAAGACAAACCTTGCAGAAGCTTGATTTAAGGAAAACCTTCCAGAAGCCTGATACTTCAGGACAAATGGCCAAGTGGGCAGTGGAGCTTAGATAATATGACATAAGATACAAACATTGCAGCTTGATAAAAGGTCAAGCGCTTGCTGATTTTGTTGCAAAATTTAGTTCGAACCAGTAGAAGTAATTTCTCATTACACTCTATGGGAACTTTTGTGGATGGGTCCTCAACTGGAATTTGATTAGGGGCTGGAGTATTCTTGGTAGGTTTAAATCTCCATTATTCTATGAAGCCTAACCGTTCGACTTCAAGGCTTCCAACAATGAGACTGAGTATGAAGCGTTAATATCTGGGGTGAGAATGGCAAAAGAGATGAGAATTTATCATCTGATAGTTCACAACGACTTGCAATTGGTGGTCAATTAGATCAACAATGCCTATCAAACTAAGGAAGAAAGAATGAATAGCTATCTCCAAATTGTTAGGTAGGAATTTGAGAATTTTCGAGCTGTTGTGGTCAAATAAATTCCTCGAACTTATAGCGGTAATGCTGACGCTTTAGCTCGACTAGCCAGAAGGAAAGAATAGAATAGTTTGATATTGTTTCAGTAGGAACGACTACTCATCATACTATTGAAAACGAGAGGTCGTTTCCATGATGACTAATCACAAGCCCGCATGGATGGACGAAATCGGCTCTTATCTAAGAATGGGGATATGCCCTGAGGTTCCTATTTAAGAAAGAAGACTCCGAATGAGGTCATCAAGGTACACATTAATTGACAATGTGCTCTACCAACGGGAATACTCGGTACTTTTGTTAAGATGTCTGAATGAAGAAGAAAAACTTTATGCTTTGCATGAAGTACATGAACGAATATGTGGAAATCATTTTGGAGAAAAATCTTTAGCTCATAAAATTACGCGTTAAGGATATTTTTGGCCCATTTTGAAACGAGATGCATTACAAGTTGTGAAAAGATGTGACAAATGTCAACGCTTCACTCCTAACATCAAGCTTCCACTAGAAGAGCTGAACTTTATAGTGGTTTCTTGGTCATTCTCTAAATGGGAGGTTGATTTAATTTGCCCCATGCCCTTTGGGAAGGGTGGAACGACGTTCGCAATCGTTGTAATTGACTATTTTATTAAGTTGGCCAAGGCTGAACCACTTGCTAAAATCATTGAACAAAAAACTACTGGTTTTATATGGAAGTCCATCGTGTGTAGGTTTGGAATACATCATTCCATTATAACAGACGATGGAAAGCAATTCGGCAATAATTGTCTCGCAAACTTTTACGAAGAACTTGGCATATAGAAGCTTTTCTCCATGCCAAATCATCATCAGGACAAGTTGAAGCAATTAATAAGATCATCAAGCATACACTGAAGACAAAGCTTGATGCTCTTAAGGGAGGATAGGCTGTAGAACTCTCCAGCGTACTATGGTCCTACCGTATTATGCCTAGGAATAGCACAGGAGAGACTCATTTCTCCCTGGCTTTTGGGGTAGAAGCTATGATCCCATTGGATGTAGGGATTCCTTCTATTCAGACAACAATGTACAAGGAAGAGGGGAATAAGAAAGCTTTGCGTAGAGAGTTGGACCTAATAGATGAAAGGATGAATGAAGCTGAAATCAGGAATGCTTTATACAAACAATGCAATGCAAAGTACTACAACCAAAAGGTCAAGAAACAGGCATTTGAGGTTGGTACTCTAGTGCTAAGAAAAAGTTTCCTTGATACTAGAGAATCAAGCTCTGGATCTTTAGGACCTAATTGGGAATGTCTCTATAAAGTAACTAGAGTACTGTTCAAGAGAGCCTACGAGCTGGTAGATATGGATGGCATAACTCTTCTGCACCCTTAGAATGCAGAACACCTCAAAAAGTATTATCAATAGGAAATGAGTATACTTTATACTGTAAATCTATAATAAAAAGTATGTGTTCTATAAAAAAGAAATTAGAAAAATATCGTTTCTCAGCCAACTGAGCTAAGGTTGCATGTGCTGCAACACTTAGACAAATTTCCTCTTAAGGGAATCATAGCACGTACAGCAACACTTAGGCAAATTCCATCTTAAAGGAATCATAAGGCTTTGCTTATTAGCAAGCTGAGCTAAGGTTGCATGTGCAGTAACACTTAGACAAATTCTCTCTTAAGGGAATCACAAAGCTTTGCTCGTTAGCAAGTTGAGCTAAGGTTGTGCTGCAACACTTAGACAAATTCTCTCTTAAAGGAATTACATGGCTTTGCTCGTTAACAAGCTGAGCTAATGTTGCATGTGTTGTAACACTTAGACAAATTTTATCTTAAGGGAATTATAAGGCTTTGTTCGTTAACAAGTTGAGCTAAGGTTGCATGTGTTGCAGCACTTAGATAAGTTTGTGTTGTGAGAGTAAGCAACATATTGTGCAAAGTAAAAGATAAACTAAAATTCATTCATAAACAAAATAAGAATTTTACATCATTCATTTAAGCAATGTTTAAACAAAAGAAAATAAAACAACAAAAATTAAATCCTAAGGAAGAACTGAGTCTTGTAGAGCTAGAGTTTCATCTTTAAGGTCTTCATCAGCTGGGAAAATGCGAACTCTGGCTGCTTCGGACAATCTTTGGAGCTCATTCTTTTTCTCCTCTAAAGACTCCACCATGAAGCCCGCGTTGAAATCTGACCTCACTTTTCCAATGTGTTTTGTAAGCTTTCCTAAGGTCACAACGTAGGCATCCTGAGCAAGTACATCAAACTTAGGAGGCCCTCCAAATCTTCACTGCCTTGGAGGCTTTAGCTTTAGCCTCTTCAACACTCTTGGTGGCTTCTTCAAATCTCTTCACAACTTTATCAGCCCGAGCTCGCTATTAATTAGCTCGAGTTTTCTCTTCCTCGGCTCTCTTTTTCTTAGTGGCTGCCTGTTGGGTTGCTTTTTCTCCCCAAATCCGCAAAGCTTCATTGTTATCCATGTATTTCAATTCATAGACAGATTTGGCTTCCAACTCGACTTCCATCTTATTGAGGCGATCTTCATAGTCTCTTTCTTTCCTTGTAAACTTTGCTCATTCATCCTCCATACTCTCAAACAAGCCTAAGACTTGATTTTTTACTTTGAGAATTTTATTTAGCTCGGCTTTGACCTAAGAAAAGAAAAGCAATGCCAGTAATAAAACTAAAGTAGAAATTTAAAACTGTTTGAGTTTAAATGAACTACCTTATCTTTCACAGACATCATGTACATGATGGATCTGTAGCTGTACAGTTGAGCTGAGGTTAAGGTCGACTTTTTTAGTCTGTAGATTAACTTAAGCAAATTAAGAACATGTTTATAAAACGAATGTAGAGAAATATTGAAGTCGTGATCACTTACATGGTGGGTGATAAAGAGTGGGAACTACGTCCTCCCTATTCACCTCGTCAAGGTGGAACTACCATTCTCCTAACACAAAGAAGAAATCCTCTTTCCACTTCTTTATTGAGGAATGAGAATCTAGTACTAGAGGACCACCCGTTCTAAGCCAAACATTAGCGTACTATGAGCCAGTATTCTTCCCATCCTTTTGAAAGATAAAGAAGAAGTTGAACTGTGTCACACTCAGCTTAGGATGACCTAATTTACTCCACAAAATTAGAGTGACAACTAATGTCCTCCATCTATTAGGACACAATTGGGTAGGAGCTATTCCCCCAAAACAAAGGAATTTACGAATAGTCCTATGGAAATGGATTCTAAGCTCGACATTAAGGATAATTAAATTTAAAGCTACGCATCCTATTGGATGGGTGTTAGCTCGGTCAGATGAGGTGGGAATTATTAACTCTACTAAGCTAGGAATTTTATATTTTGCCCTTAAGCTCGCTAAAATATCCCCCGTCACTATTGATTTATACGAATTTATCCCCATTCATGCGAACTTCCTTCATCTCCCTCATGAGACCCGACCTCTTCTCTCTCGACGTTTTGTTCCATATTTTTATGGTGGCCTAAATTTTCGAGGTAAATGGTGGAGATCGGGACTGGAGTTAAAATCTCTTGACAGTGCGAACTTCTAGAGGATGTAGATGAAGAGGATACTACGTCTTCTTGTTGGTTACCTCAAGAATGAACCCTAGATTCATCCGAACTCATGCAAGTGATTGAGGTGGAAATACAGTAAAAAAAGAAATGTATTTTCAGTTAAGGAGAATACTTGGGAACAGACGAGCTCACTTAGAAAATAAATAAAACTTTATAGAAAAGTTGTGGAAGAAAATCTTTACTTCTTTGAAAGAGAAATCCGAGAGTAAAAAGTGTGAAAATGAAAGGTAAAAACACTTATAAAGAGATAGGAGATGAAGAGGTGCATCTTGGACCGTTAGATGGAAAAATAGGAGGAAAGATTAATGGCTAGATCCCACACTACTAAAACGGCGTCATTTTTGGCAAAGTTTCTCAATGAAGCTAATTTGGGTACGTGATAGCTCATCGAAAGCAGAAAGCGACACCTGACCAGGTTTTTTATAGCTGTAATAATGATGAAACATGGAAAAGCGAGCCAATCCCGTCCAAGGTCAGTCCGTCACCTAGACAAGAACGAACTTGAGGGGTAACTATTGACATTCGACCTGCGACCTAATTAAAGACAGATTGTTACAAGCACTTAGTATATTTTAATCCGAGATCAGTTTTATAAGGTCGGCTCGTAATGTCGTGGTTCAAGGGCACATAATGATTATAGATTCCTTAGACACTGATAAAACATTCAATCAATTATTGCATTCAGAACTTATGTTAGGGCCCACTCTTTTCACCAATCGTATGATGTAGCTTCGCTTACTCACTAGCTCATTAATTTCTAGGGATCCAATTAAAGGACGATTTTATAATAACCGACAAGCCAACCTCAGCAATCAATGGAGATATGCCAGTAACAATTCTGCACTGGTGATTGACAAGACGGGAAAGTGGGTTATTCTGAATTTTCTTTTCCTATAAAAAGATGCGAGGTATCTTTGGATAGAGGAGAGAAGACTGGGATATCTAAAATATCTCCTTTGATAAAACACTTGTAATTTAGAAGTGATTATCAATAAAAATCCCAAGTTTCTCTTTATTTTGCTTTCAAAATTGAATTAAATTGATTCTTACACTTTTTTATGTCAACACTATTTTTTTTTTTTTTTTTTTGTGTCTATTCATCATCATGTAAGTTGATCGGACGGATTTTTTTAATGGAAAAAATTGACTTTCCCTTTTCATTTTGTGAGTTGGCGACCTTAAATATGAAAAGTGTACGGGCTCTCCTAGCCATTTTATATGTTAACTAGATGTGGAATAGAAATATTTATCCAATAGATAGACATAATTAACGATATGATCAAACTTTATATAGTTCATGAATATTGTGTCAATAAACTAAATCTTGCCCAGAATTCTTGAAGTAGGATTGTAGTTTGCATAATATCCTCAATTAAAATATTGAGATATTCGAAGAATATTTAAAATGATAAACTGCACTAAAATGAATTTCATATTAAACTCTAAAAATGCGTACAATATTAAAAATTGGATATTCAATAAAAAGGATTAAAAATATATTAATAAATATGTTTTATTATTGAGTGAAGTTGTTTCGTGAAAATTCTCCGAACAACTTGAGAACTAGAATATAAAATTGGAGCATTAAATAAAACTAGAAGGAAACATGATGGCTTCAATTTTTTTTTTTTTATTTGTGTCAATGCATACTTGTTATATGATTTAATCGAGATAGCTAGACATAAATGGAATGACTCAAAATAACGTGTATAATAATAAATCTCGACATCTACACCATAGACATAATACCATTTTACAGCTTCGCTCAAATGGAACAATACCGATTATTTTATCGAAAAATAACTTAACTGATCATCGAAGGAAATGGGTGTAAAATCCTATGTCCAATGGGTCAACATAATGGAAATCTAACTTCGAGAGTAGAGATCCCACATACTTAGTTCAAAATGAAAAGTAGTTATGAGTGACTGATGAGAAGAATTCCAGAATTTTAACTCCTCCCGATTTTATAATGTAAATAAGTGTCGCTTACGAAATATTGCTGATGATAAGTTATACTTTATTGGTGAATATATCTTGTAAACAATACAAGTAGAATGTTTTAGGATGTTCTTTATAAAACATCATTTATGTGAGTGCGAACTTCTCAATGCACTTTCAGAACTTAAGAAGGCTTATAATCGAAATAATGAACGTAATAGAAAATCAAAGTTTAATATTAAAGATAATATATTTGATCTATTGTCTAGGCTTGTAATAACGACAACAACTCAAACGTTGTGTTAACTAATTAGTCAAGTGGGTTCAATAGATTCTTACTAAATAAGATTCAAAGATAAAGCTACATATTCTAATGTGTTATCTCTCATATATAGTACTCGTCTTCTTTGTTATAAGTCGTCTTCTTCCACTCATGTGGGGGATTATTGGAATTTAATGGATTTCAATAGATGTATTTTAAATGATTCTAATAGATGTAAATCGAAAAGTCTCAAATTGGTACCAAATACCAATCGTGATTTTTCAAATGTAAAGGGTGCATATTAAAGAGTCATTAATTTTCGTGACTATTCAAAGAGGTTCATAATGAAAAGTCATGAACCTTGGCAAAGGTTGCGATCCGACCATTGACCATAGCCAAATCTGAAAAGGTGCGATCTAATTATTGAGATTAATTTATACCAAAAGGTGTATCTATTTAGAAAATACATATTGCGTCTATTTCATTCCATTTTCTTCCCTCTAAATCAATTCCAAACAATTAATTTCTAAATTTCTTTCTTATTCAAATTATGTCAAAATAATTTTCAAATTATCTTCGAGTTTCATGTTCAATATCTTTTGGCATTGAAGAGTACAGTCAAAGTTGGTTCACCTAACAAAATTATTATTGTGCTATGTTAATTTGGAAGATAGACCTTTGTTTGAAAGATAGGCATTTGTTTGATGTTGTTAGCACTAATGTAAAGGCAAAATATATCTTGTTGATTTGCAATTGCATACATCATTTAATTTCACTTTCTTCTAATTTCTACATTTTCTACGTTTTAATAAGTCGCTATTTGTGCATATTTTTATGTGCGCATCTTGATTTTGATAAGTTTAAAGTCCATTCAGTGTTTTACACAAGTGCGTCGAAAGTCGTGATTTTATTTTATTTGCACGTAATCGTTTTTTAGTTAAAAAGACATAATTATGTACCAATTTTTCAACAGTTTTAAGCAAAACGTTAATACACTACTTGTTTGTCATGGAAAGACTAATTCAACGTAGTACAATTATTATTATATAGTATATACAATAAGAAATTCCCAAAATTCCCAAATAAAAAAACACTTGCATTATTAATTTAAATTTACTGGACATAAGCTGGAAATTGACCAAATAGTAAAAGTTATGCTGACCTTGATAAGAATTCAAACTCAAATATGGAGATTTCTGTTACACTGTAAAATAACACTGTACATACAAATAGTTATATTTTACTGTGCGTACGAAATTAATAGTATGTTTGAGCTCATTCTTCTCCAAAAAGTAAATGATGGAAAATTTATGGTTCAAAAATAAGAAAAAAATTTGAATTTTTATATAATATTATTTTATTGAAAAATGCGTAATTGAAATGAGATCAAATCAATATTCAAGAATATATTTATTTCGATAGAAAAGGGAATCAAACATTGGCTAAATATTTAAGGGCATAGTCGGTGCAAGAGGGAGACAAAAGGCATGTAGTAGTAATTAAGGAAGGTAGATTACAAGGTGTAAGAAATGTTCTTGATACGTTGTTTTCCAACCCCACCCACCCCACACCCAAACCTTGTAGGAAACTGTGCATGGCCAAACTCCAAGAAATAATAAAATGGAATAGTCAAGGCAGAAAGATTTCATTTGAGAGAGGGACAGAGAGAGGAATAGTTGATTAGAAAGGCAATTATGTTACTCTAAAGGTATATATAATGTCACATAAAATTTTATCATTTGACTGTGTAAAATATAGTTAATTTTTTCATCTAATTATCTGTTGCCACTTGTAATTTTGTCATTATATCGGTCAAAATCCTTCAACAAGGTGACATAATCCTTTGGAAAGATTACATTCTCAGAGAGAAGGGTTTTTTTTTTTTTTTTTTTTTTTTTTAAGGTGTGGGGGTGAAGGTCATAGGGTTGGCACTGTCCAATAAATATAGAGAGGGGGGCATTTAGCATATAATTGAAGAGGGAAGTGTGTGTATATATTGTAGAGGGAAGTTGGTCTCTGTGCAGATGGGTCAGAGGGACAACCCGAAATAAATGCTACTTTTCATTTTCGTAAGGCGTGCGTCTGTCGGGATATCCCCTTACCTTTAAAACTGTCCCTTTCAATTCATGTCACACACAATACACGCACTCTTCCCTCTCAATTCACATCCAATTATTCAACCTTTCAAACCCTACTATTGTCTTTTTATCTTCCTTGCAATAACTATTCACATGATTTCTGACCTTTCCTTCGACCTTCGCCCAAAACGGCTATATGCCTGACCACACCAATGTGGTGGTCACTGCAATGTTTTGGTTTATTTTATATAAAATATACATAATTAATCTATTATTCACAGTAGACATGAAATATAATGTCCCGCGCTAATGTGACAACGTTGTCTCTCACCATTGACGTGACAACGTCACATCAACAAAAGACACAATAATTTTATACTCATTGTGGACAAACGACTAATTCTAATAAAATTAGATGGGTAAAACAATGTGTCTCGACTCGATAAAAAAATTCTTAAATTTGAGTTAATTGTTTAAAAAAAATTAAATTTCGGTTGACATCACGAGATCCTAGTAATATATTAGTTATGATGGAAATGGAATTTAGAGAACATTGAGAAGATTTACCTATATTTTTTCTGTTGGGAAAATATTTTATCGTCATAGTGATAATTTATATTGGATCATCAAGAATTTGTGAATCGAAGCGAATGAATACCTGAATGAAACATGGCTATCACAATGAATGAATCCTACGGTATTAGTCTTCCAGATTAACACGTTATTCCTTATTTCTCTTTGATGATGTGAGTCAGAACAGAATGAACAAAACGTATGATCCGGAGATCATAACCGTATATATATACTAACGGTCCATTAACCTAATTCGACCCATCATAAAATTAGGAACATGTCTGGTATCTACACATAAAAACCCACACTTTAATTAGATACTTCAAAACTCAAAATATCGAAACCTTATTAGATCATTTTAAACGATTTTAACCAAAATTGATAACTTTTAATTTAATACACAATATTTCACATATAAGCCCACATGTTCGATTAAAATCCTTACAATTTCTTTTAGCTTATACAATGAATATATGTATAATTTAGAGAGTACAAAACTTGTTATAACAAATCTCAAATGCATTAGATTTTGAAATCTCAATTACATATCGTAATATAGAAGAGATTATTTTTTTTTTTTTTTTAAAGTGTGAAATGTATACCCAAAGATTTATTACGAATGTTAGATGGGCATCCGTATGAATGCTTAGTGATAATGTACCCTGAGTAGCTAACCCCAAGTCAGCAATAAAATGAAACATATGTTCATACTTCTTATTCCTATAATCAAATAAGGGCAAGTGGAGTACCGGTAGAATTAGTTAGATATTTTGCTCATGATATGCTTTCAGTGCAACGTTTTGTTTGAATGCAAATCAAGAATTAAAAAAGTTACTGTAGATTAAATTATGCATAAAGGATTGAAAAGACCAAGAGTAATGAGTTCAAAATAAATATGCTAAAAAATTGTATTCTCGACTCGATTTGGATCATAAGACCATGAGATTTGGGCTGAGACAAGCAAGTATTTTGGGCATGAGCCGAGCTTGAGATCGACTCCTGCCCAAACGAGCTTCAACTTGGCTCATCCAAGAGCTCGTGGTTGTGAAGGTCGAATCGAGCCATTACCACCCCTAGGTATTGAGGGGCAACAAAATAACAAATGTCTTTTAATAAGGGGATGATGTAACATCTCAATGTCTCAAAGTATTAATCATCTTACTAACTTTTAGGTGCTTACGGAGTTTACAACAAAACTCCGAACTTTAGAACTTGAAAGAGAAACTTTATACTTCTTAAAAATTTAGATAGATTTGGTAGTTGTCATAAAAATTTCGTTTACACCCCTAAAATGTAGTTGTTTTCTAGCGTTGCAACATATGATAACAACATTTGTCACTTGAAAATCATGAATAATTTATTGAGAATCAGTGTTCAACTTATATTAAGCACATATGACATGTCATATAAATTCATTGGTAGATCAATTTATGGTGGACATCAACATTCGAATTAAATTTAAAATTCACCAATAAATTTATATGACATATCATCCGTGCTTAGATCATTCTTAATTCGAAAACACTTTAAAAAACAAACTTACTAAAAATTTCACTTTCCAAATAGTAAAAAATAATTCCATGTTCACCAAATAAGGTGTTACAACATGGACAATATATACCTAAAACGATTAGTTGCACCTTAAAATAGTCATAATGTTTCAATCTATCAAAGGCATCAATTAGTTAAAAAAAAAAATTATTATTATTTGTAACGTATAAGAAGGTTAAAAAATAATTCTGAACATAACGTCACGACACATCACAGAATGTGATGTTGTAACATATTAAAGCATAATCTAATATTCGAAAGATCTGTTGTAACTTGTAAGATAAGAGTTGTAAAACGGAAATATGTGGTTGTAATAAAATAAATCAAATTTATGTAATATGTACAACTTAGTTGGGATAGAAAGTTGCTACATAAAATCAAAACATATTTATGAACCGTAATCGATCTGTTCAAAAGACAGTACGCTGCAATACGGATGCGCCTTTATTTATATTCTTTATTCCCTTATATTGAATTACCAATGGAGAATCATTCTAACTAAAGAAATCTCTCTGGCAAAATGCAATTCGTTGGAGGATAAAAATAAGAGAAAGATGTCAAGATCCTATGAATTGGAATGGTACAGTAAAGTGAATGAAATGTCTAATGTTTATTAAGACAACATGCCGCAACATGAGAGACATGTTGCAATATAAAAAAAAAATAGAATCTTTTTTTTTTTTTTAACGTAGGAACCCACAGCCGTTACCCGTGAGTGCGTACTGGGTAAACCTTGCTAATAGCCCGCAAATCACACAGGAGAGATAAACAGCATTAGACAAGCCCGATGCGACGGACTCGACCGAGGAAGTGTTGGCAGGGGATTCGAACTTGTGACATTCGGTCTCCGCGTTCACCTGCTTCACCAACTCGACTGCCTCCGAAGGGGTTAAAAAAAAAAATCTTAATTCATTACTATGCTGAAATTTTGTTGCCCTTTTGCAAACTATTTTTACCATTTTCAAGCGTCTCGACCAACATTATCCACATTGATTATGTACTTGTAAGATTTAGCCAGTCTGGTGAAGCTTTTTGCAAAATATATCAGATTATGATCAATTTCAGTGGATATTTTCAATTAAAAAAATTTGAACCAAGAATTTGAAAGTTTGAGCAGGGTTGAAGGATACAGACTTATTTCTTATAAAATGTCAAATTTAAACTAAAATTATTTATGCACAATAACTTTTTTACCCCTTCATTCACCGACAGGAGCTATTGGAAGGTGAAAATAGACTTTGCATTGTGTAGTCACTATTGTTGATTTTTCAATCTTCGAAGTTTGCCACAGTTAAAGCCATTTTTTTTTACCATATCAAACTTAAATTTAGAACTCTTGACCCAATCTTTGTCTGGATTTTTTCTACGATTTTTAAGAATGTCAGTGATTTTTAGAAAACGAGGTTTGATAATTATGAAAGTTTTCAACCAATTTAGAAATTTACAAGAAATTACGAATAGGCCCATGGACCAACCAGTTAAAAACTTGCCTTAATTGCACCGTAATAAATATTTCATTAGCAGACTGGTCAACAAGTAAAACGTAACAATTCCTTTCAGCATTTCATTCTAATCTTTTTAAATAATAAATATAGGGCTTGTTCGCTGCAGGTTAAAATCCAATTAAAATTGAAAATATGATCGTTATTGGGTCTCACTCGTCTTGGATAATAAGTTGCAGCGATTGAAAATAAGTTTGGATAATACTTTAAAGAACCTGTATCAAATAAGGGCTTAGATTATAGAACATTTCCACTTTGATCGCCAAGAATAAATTGTTTTTAAAAAAAAAACAATTACATTTTATTTTCTTTTTTAATAACATGCTTGGTTGGAGTGCTTAAATTAAAATTTAAGTAATTACAAATTGTGGGTATAATAGAATATGTGCATAACAAGTAAATAGTAGTTATGAGCCCTACAAAACGTGTAAATAAAAAGTATTTTTAATCTGTTTTAAATTATAATTTAACCATAGCCAAACATGCATTGAATCTCACTATGCTAAAATACCAAGTAAAATAAATGAAAAGCTATCTATAAAAAATAATTATAAGCAATGTTTTAGATCCTGTAGCTAGGAATCTGCCCTTCTTACATTGGAAGAGTCTCTCTCTTTCCCCAGTAATATACGCTGATCTGACCTAATAAGACCAAGTAGATAGTAGACCCCCAGATACGGGTAGAATTGGAGTGATGCTGTTTTGTTTTCTGATTAGGTAATGGCGAAGAAACTCACACCTATATTTAAATATACATATACGTACATTGGATACATACAAACGCTTGAATCGTCCTGTACTTACCTGATGCATGCTGCATGAGAGTGACCCACTGCCAAATGCATATATAAATGCCAGAACATAATTACATACCTATGTCATTATTATCATGCATTCTTCTTCTTGAATCATCACTTTGAATCCAAACATATACATATACATCAGATATCCCCCACAAAAAAAAAGGACAAATGAAAAGATTATTTCTCAAGATTTGACAGATTTTGTGCATGAATTCAAGAAAAGATTGTTTCAATTTTGGGTTATACAGATTTTGATCTTATGAATTTGAGATGAGGTGTTTTGTCAATTATAATATCTTGATTTTATAATATAGCCTTTGGGCTCCATTTTAACGAAATTTTGAGAAAAATGTATTTTGAAATAATTTTTTTATTTGGAAAATGTGGGGTTAAAAAGTAAGAATTTCTTTTTAGATTTACCTATAATATTATTTTATTGAAAAATGTGTGGTTCAAAATGAGTTTTGAAAAAATATATTTTTAATTTAATAGAGCCCAACTAAGGGTATAGTATGATTTTATGCATATTATGATATGGAGTATGAGTAGAGAAAATGAAGTATGATTTTTCTTCGACTCCTAAGCTATACACTCCCCCGGCAAGAAAAGTTCGTCTCATTATTCATTTTTTTGCACTTTTAGATGGAGATGAGAATGAGCTTCCTCTTAAGAACCTGTTTGGTACGGCTTAAAATCCAATTAAAATTGAAAATATGACTGTTATTGGGTCCTGCCCGTCTAATAAAAGTCAACAATAACGACTATATTTTCAATTTTAATCTGATTTTAATCTCTACCACACACCCACTAAATATGTACTATATGTTTTATTTAAATATAAATAAGACGTATGGTTAAAAATAAAATAAAAATGAAATAATATATATAGTTAGCCCTTGTTTGATTTCCATTTTATTCGAAATACATTTTTCCCTCTCTTCCTTTCAATTGCACATTCTCTATCAATCAATTATTCCTAAATGCATTTTAACCTTTTAACGAGGTTCAAACATGCTCTTAATGACACGAGAATATGTGCATAGAAAAAATGATCTAAGGAATTGAAGTAGAAAAGAAATCACTGTTAGTGTACTAAGTATATTTTTAATGCTCCTAAATAATAGATCTTTATTGACATAGATTGTGAAAAAAGGAATATGCCTTTAGCTCCATGGCTCTAGCCGACAAGGGACAATGATAGAAAGGAGTTCCCAAATGTTTCCTATTGGGATAAAAACCTCTACTGTTGCCTTTTATTCTTCATAGTTTCGGGTTGGGGTTGGATATGTATGAGGATTGGCGCCTTGAAGGATTATAGCTAACTTTTTTGAAATGCTCAATATAGCTGATATATGGCGTTATGTTAGCTTGTTGGATTGGTCAATACTATTAGAAAATATTTGATATTTGTATAAGAAAAATTTAATAAAGATTGTACAAGTAATGAAAATTTTAATAAATTATGACAATAATTGTTAAGAAAATTTTTTAAACTTAATTAAGTGAATTTTTCAATTATAATATCTTGTATAAAATATTTTTATTCATGAATTAAACTTGTACTTATAAGTAAATTATTTACATATAATTTAAATTGTTTACTTACAAATAAAGTTTTAACATATGAGTTGAACTTTTTGTTGGAATTAGTTTAAAGAAATAAAAAAATTGGTTAAGTATAACTTTGAACAAGTGATTCAATGTTAACTTTGAGTAAATATTAGGATTTGATATGACGATCAAATTACAAATGTAAATAAATCAACTTATTCTACTCGTCGTAGTATATTTGGAATCTCTAAATCAATTTTTAATGAATTAGAAATTGTGGTCGAAAATTGAAAGGAAAATAGAGAAAAACTGCCTTGAAAGTGACTATCTCCATCACTAGCCATCGCTCGAGCGAGAAAGCTGTCGCTCGAGCAACAGATAGGCAACTACGATTTTTTTTTTAATTGTTCGAGCGAGAAATTAACGACATGCTAGCGACAACAAGAGTTACTTATGTACGTAAGGTTGTTATGTTTGGTTCGCAACACTTTGTTCATAACCCCTCATACTCCATAAATAGGACCTTTGTGACATCATTTTCTTCACACTAATGATATGTAATCATAATGTGACATTCTTCTCTCTCTTTTAACCAAATTTTGCATAAAATTTTGGTTTTTTTCATTTTTGCATTAAGGAGTACATAAACACGTTCGTTGTTCTTGTGTGTTAACTGCTACTCACGCAAGAAGAAATCATTGTATCTTAAGAGTTGATTGCCATAAATCGTAGGCACTGTTGATGTGCAAATTCAACTTAAGGACAAAGTGTTCAAACTTGTCTCGACTTTGCATCCATTTGACGTTATTCGTTTGAAGTTTCATTACCGTTATTCAGTCGAAATTTCAGCAGAAGCTTGATAAAAATTCTATGGGCGTTTGTTTGTCACTCCATACACCATATCCATCCAACACTTTTTGACTTTAAATCGAATTTTTACTTATTAGTAATTTTAATACTATACGTAATTTTTTTTTATTTATAGGTGATTTATTTTACTTGTGTAGTTTTTACTTATAAGTTAATTTTGAATTATAAGTAATTATTTCTTAAATAAGTGAACTTCTAAATTATAGGTGACTCTTTATACTTATGAATGAAGTTTTGTCTTATAAGTACATTTTTTAGTTTTTAGTGTATTCTTTTCCCTTAAGAATCAAATTTTTTACATAAAAAAATAAGTTTTGGTCTTATAAATAATTTACTAATAAGTAACCTTTTCTTATTTTTTTAGTTATAAGTAATATCGATTACTTATAGGCAATTATTTTCACTTATAAGTAAATGTTTTAGCTTTAAAGTTATACTTGTGTAATCATTTTATAAATTTTAAGTTGTTTTTTACTCATAAATCATTTTTTTAAGTTGGATAAAACTTTTTTAGATAAAACTTTTTTAGCACATGCATAAGTTCTCCACTAATAATAATTTTTTAATTATAACTTCACTTTTTAGTATAATTACTTACGAGTGAAATTCTGAGCTCTTATTTATTTATTTATAAATAAATAAATAAAATTCAATTTAACTAATATTTTCTTAATTCATAAATTGGCAAATAAATAATATAGTCTAAATACACTCCTACATAGTGTACTAATTATGTGCACCTAGTGCTAGACAAAGATTATTTTAATTCTTATTTCGATCTGGTAGGCGCACCTAATGTGCACCTAGTGCTAGACAAAGATAGTATATAATGGTGCAAATTCCATTTTTGTAACATATTTTCACTTATTTTGTTCCATTTGAACTCAATCCATAACTCCATCAAATTCCTTCACTTGGGCAAACGGAATCGATAATGTGATAGTCAAAAGATGATGATCATCGTATATTTTACTAAAGTTATACTTATTCTACACTAGTAACTAACGGCTACACGTAATGATAATCATTTATTCATTGCCACATCATCAACATCGTGAAATTAATTGAAGTTACTTTAATTGAAATCAAATCATAGTGAAGCTACATATTTCAAATCAATTAAAATGTAAAACAACCACATTGGTAATCAAAATTAATGTTCAGACAACAAAAAGTTTACTAATAAAACAACCTAAATCCTAATTTGTCTTTTAATGCGAAGACTCTATGTTAAACTTGTTGACTTTTTATAGACTTTTACAGAATCAATGAAAGTTTTTTTTTTAATTATCATTTAAAAATCTTGCATCTAAAGTTATGTTTTATACAACTTATTGAATTATGCATCTAACTAAAAATTGATCTTTTTCCATAGAAAATTGAAGGAAGCAATGGAAAAACTAGAGACTGACATATCTTATAAGAATTTTTATTTACAAGTTGATATTTTGTCTACATAAAAAAAGAAGAAAATTGATGAAAAGGAATAATTAAAGCTAGAAAATAGAAAGAAAACAGTATACTGAAAGGAGAATAATAATAATATATGGTTAAGGAGAGAAGAATATTGATTTTTTTTTTTTTTTTTTGTATTTTGGTTCATAGAATGAAAGAGGAAAGAGAAATATTACATATTGAAAAATATTTTTTCCTTTTTTCCTTTTTTTTTTTTTTTTTGGTGAAAATCTTTCAAATTCTTGGGGTTGAATGTGAGATATTTTTTTTTTTTTTTTTAATGAGATCTTGTATTTGATTTTTTTTGCTTAAAAATTAGTACATTAAGGATTTTATAAAAAGTGATTAAAAATTATTGAGATTTTGAATATCCTTTAACTAATTAAAGTTTTTTAAATCTATAAAAGTGAAAGTCAACAATTAATTTTAATCACACATTCATATGATTCATAATTTTTATCAATTTTTTAGTCATAATTTTCATCAATTTTTATTAAAATCCGTTTTTTTTTTTTTATCGAAAATGTTATCAAACAACTTCTTGATAGCAATAGTTTTCTTTCAACAAAAATGACATTAAAATTTTATTTTAAAAGAAACGAAAAGAGGAAAGAAATCAAAAGCATCAAATTACTTGTTTGCAGTGACTGAAGAGCATTAATTGATTTCAGAAGAGAGAGAGAGAGAGAGAGATGAATAATGTCATTAATTTCTAACTGTCTCGAGACAAAAATTCGAAATTTGAACCATTTTAATTCTTATTCTCCATCTGAAGTCAATAATCAGAATTAATAAACAAAAACTGTGTCCTATTGCTAGTGACAGTAATTTCTGCCATAAACATTTTTAAAATTATTAAACTGCTAATCTCAAAAATCTTTAAGCTGCCTTGTGTCAGCAATATTCTTCCTATGTTTTTTTTTTTTCACTACTAAGGTAGTACTATCGAGAGTATGTTTTAAACGTAATATTAGAAAAATATTAAAGGGTACCTTTGCTCGTCTAAAATTATTAACATCATTTTAAGAGGATTAGTAGTGGATTTCTTTTTAAAAAAAATTTGTGGATAATAAATGTGTAATAATTATCAATGTGTGGATTAGAAAAGAGTAGAATGTGGATAGAATAAAAACTTACCACATACTGATGTGGCAGAGAGAACGTAAACATGTTTTTTGAATGTAAGATTGCAATGTATGACTGTTGCGGAGAACTTTAAATAAGATTATCGTGCTAGCACAGAGAAAAGTTTTTTCTTGCCTAGTGTGAGTAGGAGATTAGATCTACATAGAAAAGTGAAGTATTTATATATTTGCAGTTGAATTTAATGTTTGATTTTAACTGAATACCAAAATGAAATTATTAGAAACTTTTTAGGAAAATGAGTAGTGGCAATAATGAAAATTGCATCATTAGTATCCGAACTTATTGATGCGATTGCAGTGTCGTCTCCAACAATTTTTTGATAGCATGGTCCCTTATAACCTGCCAATTTTGATGCATAAAGCGATTTTTTTTTTTTTTTTTTACAGTACTTAAGGAATAGATCTGTTGGAAGAAAAATACTGGGGTGAATTGTGACTTCTATGGTGTATATGACGGTTAAAAAGTTAATATTCTTCCCTATTTTAGTTTAATTAATTAAGAGAAGTAAAAAAGAAAAAAAAATGGAAAAGGAGAGGAAAAGATCAAGGACCAAAATATTCACTTTTAAAGGTTAGGTATCAATTTGCTACCAAGGTCACAAGGTAGATTCAATGTTGCCATTTTGGCTATAGAGATATGCCAAAAAAAAAAAGGTTTCAAGGACCAAAATATTCGATTTTAAAGGTTACGTATCAATTTGCTACTGTGATCACAAGGTATAATTCATGTTGCAATTTTGGCTATCGAGATATGCAAAAAAAAATTTCTCTCTCTCTCTCTCTCTCTCTAAAATATAGAAATTGAAACCCTCTCAACAATTGGTATGAAATATTTTCTAATAAAATTATAATTGCCTCATTATCGCTCTGCATACATACAACAAAATTGAGAACTTTATTTTTCTCATTAAAATAAATCTCACATTATCAAAAGATACATTGGATAAGGAGACGAGAAATAAAATTTATGTTCATCCTTATTAGAGTCAAACTCAATTCAGACAGTTATTCAAAAGAGAATTATAAGTGTATCATCCTATACTCCCATCGAATTCTCTCTTTAAAATTTATCAACTCATGTATCGAATTGTCCTACTAACTAGGAGCGAAACCTCGACTTACCATGATGAAGGCTAAAATATGCTCAAAACAACCTAGTTATTGAATTCTCTCTAAAATTTTACTAACTTACGTATCAAATGTCATATTAATTATGAGTACGACGAACAATAGTCAATTATTGCTCTACAATTTTGCTAACTTAAGGTCATTCTATTAAGAATTTAGGATAGATACTTTCATCAAACATATTGTTTTGAACACGCGTATGCTTTTTTTCATTCTTGATTACCATTAAAGTGTGGCCTTTTTTTTTTTTGGTTTCAATTAATGTAAATTAAACCAGAAAATGAAATTATAGAAGAATAATAAGATTAAAGCAACACATTCTGGAAAATTAGCACACAGGTGTAATATTAATGTCTGTAGCCCTGAAATCAAGAAAACTAAATAACAACAACAATAATGCAAGTTTTTCACTTTTCCGTATGATTGATTCTTGGGTTTTAATGCATAGAGGCCGGGAATTGCACCAAAATTTTTGGCTAAGAGGGTTCGACGGGCGTACGCCGGCCATCGCCGGAAGCCTTGGATTGCTGAAACTGGCTCAACTGGCCAATACTTGCTGAAACATTCATGGCAAGAAGGCTACTGGCATCATATGCATTTCCTCCGTCCAATGACCTAATAACTTGTTGCTGATTACTAGGGAAGAACTGGTGGTGAAAAGGGTGGTCCCGGGATCCAACACCGCCACCAATCAAGTTGATTCCCAAGTTCTGCTGGTGGTGGTGAGTGGCGGCAGCAGCAGCCGCTATGATGCCGTGGCCGGTTATACCTAGGTTCTGATACTTGGAGAGCTCGGATTTAGCACAGCTGAGGTCCATCTGGAGCTGGCGGAGCTGGTGTTGGAGGAGAGATATGACTCCAACGCAACCGTATACCGGATCACGGAGGCGCATATCGGCTTCATAAGCTAGAGAATTCACTGCATCCTCCCGCTGGTGGGCTTGCAATTCATTGAGGAGTTTCGTGACATTGCTGGCGCCGAATACTTTGTGCACGTTCGCGAATTTCTGCGGCTGATCTGGTGGGAAATACGGGGCGAATACACACTCTGGCTGGCACTTCCGGCGGAGGAACTTGCATGCTGCACATGGCGAGTTGGATGAGGACGCCATTACTAGTGTACTCCTTGGCTTCTAAGTCTCTTTACTGGTCTTGGAATTTGTTTAACCCTGAAAGGCTAAGAGAAAGTGAACTAAACAAATGAAAAATAATATTAAGAAATACATAAATGAACCAATTTCAAGAAACTTGTGCCCTTAAAGGAATTGGGATCTACATTCATAAAATTATGTCGAAATCAAAAGGAAAACTCAATAAAAAATTGGAAGGAAAATATGGCATATTTCCATGCTTTGAAGTCCTTTACTTCTTAATTGTATAGATTTTTCAAGAAACAAATATGCTTTAACAGTGGATGGAAAGAGACGCGGGTAAAGAAAATGAGATTTGAGAGCAAATCATTTAACAAAATCATTGACAGCTTTAAAGAAACAAATTATAAAAAAGTTGATTGAAATTTGAAAAAAAAAAAATCAAGTCCTTAATTACAAAAAGAACCTACCATGTACAATGAAATCAAGTTGATTTAACATGCCATCAAGTGACAGAAATTGGCCAACTAAATCTGGAAAATGAAATGTTTAAATCACCTACCCTCTACATATATGCTTCTCGCAGGATCTGTCAATCAATTAAAAGATTCAAGACGGCTAATCATTATCAATTTTGAACTGTCAAACTAAAAAACACATAAATATAACAACTTTAAAAAGGAAACAGTCTTCGTCTATGGACTTGTAAGAAACCTAAAACATGGGGTTTCTTTGGAGAGAGAGGAGAGCGAGAGATTTAGGGTTCCTGAAATATGAAAATGTAAGATTTTGTAGAAATTTCAAGGGAAAGGATCTCGTCAAAGTCAAGGGTTGTTTCGTTTCATATTATACAATCGTTAATCTTTCGAGCAGATCTTGCTTAAAATTCATCATTCATACACGTGAGTGGGTGAGAAAAAAATCTTGAAAATGGAGAGAGATTACTTCATTTACTTGTAAAACTAAGACTTTTGACATATATACACAAAAAAATAGAAAATAATTTAAACAATGTGGCGAACGTACGTACGTGTGAGTGAAAATACTAAAGAAATCAGAAAAATATACCAAAGTTTGTATAAAGAACTAGCTGTAATCCTCTTCTTCTTGAAAATTTACGTGCCTCGATATCTGTGGTCAAATATATATTTTTCCTTTTGACAAAGAGATGAAACCAAGTTTGGATCTCGAAAAATAAAGACTTTTTTCCCTCAGTTTCCAGAGATTTTTTGTAGCCCTTTTTGCTCCCTTAAGAGACAGAGAGAATTATCAGTTTTTTGCTGAAGTTTGCATAGTAACTTCCTTTTGTCTCCTTTATTTTATGGACAAATCACACAAAGGGACCTTGTTGTAGTGGCAATCTTTTAGCTTCCTTAGATAAAGAAGGTGCAAAGAAGGCGCCGCGAAAGAACAGGAAGACCCTTATCTCATAAAGAGATACATACATATATATAAAGGGAGAGAGAGAAAGAGAGAGAGAGAGAGAGAGTCCCCCAAGAGCAGAGGCTATGGAAACGCGGAGAAAGCAAAGAGAAACTGAGTGTATGTATATGAGGATAGTCAATAGTGTAATGTGTAATATCTCTACTCTGAATGAATTATTTATGAGCAGTATGTAGTTGGGTATAATCACTACGTCTCTTACATATTCAGAGTGCAGAGATTGAGAGCGAGTTGTCTAGTGTCGTGACATGACACTTCCTTTTACCTTTTTCTCTATCAATAATATGGTTAGTTCTATTTTAGAGTTTGTCAATTTTATCCTAAACAGAGAGATTGAATCTGCCACTTCTTTTAGGTGGAGATAAAATTAAAATAAATGAAAGTGCCTAGTTTAATTGCTTCAACTTTTTAATCAAGTTAGTTAATATTTAGACATTAGTGATTCAGGAAATTGGAAACTATTGATCAAAATTTGATAGATTTCTTAGTGAAAAGAGGTTTCCCAAAGGAGAATGTTTTTACTTTTCCTAACGATTCAGAAAATAAGCATTTTTCTTGTGTATAGCATTTAGAAAATGTTGAGTGATAGAAAATAGTTGGCCTACTCAATTTTATTGGATAAAGTATTTTACTTTTGTTATAAGTTATTTAAGCAAGAAGGAAAAAACATTCAAGTATCATAAGTTATTTTTTGAACTACAACTGTTTGGGCTCCATTTTAGGGGGAAAAAAATAAAATACAATTTTCTCTCATTTATTTTCAATCACATATTCTGTAATAAAATAATATTACAAGTTAACCCAATTTTTTTTCCTTATTTTTAATCGTACATTTTCCAAAGAATCACTATTCTTTCCCTTACAATCTATTTTTAATGGAGTCCAAATGAGGCGTTTATTTGGGCTTCTTAAAAATAGATTTTGTTGACCTAAATTTGTGCACTAGAACACATCGTTTGGAGGCAAAGATCGTCGATTGTGAAAAAAAGCCTAGCAATCGTTTGCACTCCGATGATCAAGTCAACTGCGAGACTCTGAGGCAACGCATCATCTCGAAAACAAATTCACTTCTACCATATCCGAAGGTCATGCATTACATAACTATCCATACATGGACTTGGGAGAACTAGTGTGTTGTGTGTGTTGTGTTCAAATACAAGGAAAGACAATATACTACGTGCCAATGCATCACCTCGACTACAAATCCACTTCTGCCCTACAATGAAGTCCACACATCATATAAATGTTCATACATGGATTCAGGGGACTAGTGTGTTGTGTTCAAATACAAAGAAAGGCAAGAATGCATCATATAAATATCCATGCATGCAATTGGGGGGCTATTGTTGCATTTCTTCCAAAAATGCTTCAGGTCATCACCTACGTGGAGCAGTTAAGGAAATCACCAAAACCCACACTACATGTCACCTCCTACCTGGCCGAGATGAGGCCATACATGGTAGATACATCACTTCAACCGAGGTATTATGATGAAGCTGATTCTCCCTGGTCGAGACAAAGTGCTACGCACGCTATAGGAAGAAGTATATGCAGCTAGCCTCCTCACTGACAAAAAGGACCTCCCATATCACTTCTTACAAAGAGATCTTCCGTACTAGATCTACCTATGATTGATTGATGTGACGTCTTAGCAACATACACCTAAGAGGTCAAATTGTTAATCCATATACTAAAGATAGACTAAGCTTTAGAGTGCTATGCTTCAGAAGCATTAAATGTATGTCAGTCTATGATTGATGGAGTGATACCTAGGAATCGACCAGGCCGTCAAGATGAGGCCACATGTCATTTTATCCAACGGTATTCATACTTTACTATCACTATACCAAAAAAGAGCTTTTGTAGCAGTCAAAAAACGCTGCAAAAGACTTTTGCAGCGATTTTTCAAGTGTTGCGGAGATCGATGTTGCCGTTGAAGGAAGACTTTTTGCAGCGTTTATTCACTATTGCGAAAAAGTCTTTTGTAACGGTTTTTAACATTGCGAAATGTTTTTTGCAGTATTTTTTCAACGTTGCAATGGACCCTTTTGCAGCGTTTTTTCAACGTGTGCATCGTTTTTTAAACATTGCGATAGACCTTTTTTGCAACGTTTTTTCAACGTTGCGGTAGACCTTTTGTAGCATTTTTCCAACGTTGCCATAGACCTTTTTTCCAGGTTATATATAATAATTAACCGATAAAATTGAAAATGGCACTTTGTGAACAACTTTTGGAATTGCATAAAAATTGATAATTTCATTACAAATTTTAAATCAATACAACATTTGAATTTCCTGAGCACAGCTGATAAAATTGTTATCAAAGGTCTAAAACGGTCAACAATTTCCATAAACAAGTGGTGGAGTAAGTGTATTTGGAATTAGAGAGAGCTAGTGAACAACACATATATTTACTACAATAAGTAATTAATTCCCAATATAATACTCTTATAAATTAAGCAGTAATTCAAGTCAAAAGCCATAAATTCTTATGCCATCTGGTGCTGATAAGGTACCCACTAACTCATTTGCTTTGCTTCCTCACTCCAGTTGTCAAGCAATCCAACACATTTATGCATTGTTCTACAAATTCCTCTGTGCTGCTCTTCAGGCAAAGACTGCCAAAATTGCATAACCCACAAAAATAAATCATTATGGAAATCAACAAAATAGGAACTAGAAAATAGATTTATTATAAAAACCCAAATATGAACTCACCAATTGAGTAATGGGGAGGATTTTTTGCTCGTTCTCAGTAAGTATTAGAAGGGCTTCTTCTTGATTAATAACTTTTGGTCAAGTTGTGGTTTCCTTAACCGTCATCTTATGCTGTAAGGACCCAAATTGATTCACTAGCCTTCTAATTATGTCCATATTGGGAGATACATGCTTAATAATTGCTGCCAAAATACTCACAAGAGCCAACCAATAAGCTCCCATACCAATTTGTAGGATTAGAAATCACCTTGCAATCAAACCAATATTAATAAGTTAGTTTCTATCAAAATAAAGGCAATGATTAAACTACTATAATAAAGAAATTGAACTTTCCTTTTGAATCCAAACATGTGCATCAAGAATGGATGAATCAATACATTCCACATGTCTTCTAAACATCACACTCCAAGGGGGAAGAGATAAATGAGGATATTTTCGTTGAACAAAATCATAAATATAAATCCTCATGTGAGCCAATTAGATCTTGAAAGTAGGATGGCAATTAGAAAAACTGTGAGAAATAAACTTCCAACATAAGAATACCGTAAACTTATCTCGTCCTGCTATGCTAGTCACCGTAAACTTATCTCGTCTTGCTATGAAAAGTGTAAAACCTTTCATAAGATCCAGCATTACAGCATGTTTCATCTGTTAGTTTGGAAGTATTTTACTCTTAAATGTTACATTGGTGGACAGGAAATAGACATTGTACCTTGTATTTAGTTCTGTATAAATTAACAGCAGTTGCATGAGCCAAAATCACATTGTGGGCTGCAATGAAGGGCTCCGTTTCTGAATTTCCTGTAGTGCAGTTCCCAAATCCTTTGGAACAATGACTTGGTGGGTAACAGCCAAAACGATAAGCCTGAATGAGAAACACATTGGGCTCATTGAAGGTGAACCAGTATTTTACTCTGTCCCCAAAATTTTGGAAAAAAATGTCTGCAAAGTATTCAAAATCTTCCCTGGAAAGAAACAAAAAATTTGAGTTTTTTTAAGATTAAGCCATGCAAGTTCAACAACATTTCTTTTGTGTAAATGCTCGAGAAACTAATTGTACATACTGTAATTTGAGACTTAGCCATGCTCCATATCTATCCTCTAGTTCTTGAGAGATGTCATAGTGCGTCAGTATTACGAATGGCTGGATTCCCGTGGACAAAGATTGAAGCATGAGAAATGAGGAAGTTGCTTCAATAATTTAATTTGAACTAGATCCTAAGACATGAATTTTCTTGCTAAAAAAATATGAATTCTCATTATTTTATCTTTGTCCTTTAGCAATTTGTTCTTAAATTACAGACGGAGTCAAACCTTTGAGGAGAAGAGCATCAATGAGTTTGTTGTAGTAGTCGATGCATGTCACATTCACAGCCCCACTAAATTCAAATTTCTAAAATCAAAGTGAAACAAAACTTACTAGTTGGGTGGCTAACACTAACTTTAACTCTTTTCAATTGGAATGTACACGAGACATAACTGTGTTACAATTTCATCAACTAAGGTGATCAAAAGAATTGATCATCCCAAGTCTCCGTTTTCAAAGTTTCAAATGCATAACAAACTCAATTCAATAAATTTCTGAATGGATGAAAATTATATGTATTCAAATTAAGAATAAATTAAAATCATATAATTAATTGATTGAGATCATTATTAAAACGTCCCCCAAAAAACAAAAAAAAAATAATTATTTTTCATTGTACAAAAAAAAAAATGAAGTCAATGGAAACTAATTTTTGTTCCCATACACATGGAAATCTACCCTGTAGAGCTCAACAATAAGACCCTTTTCTAGAAAATAATGTACAGTGAGGAACTTCGGTATTAAAATTTCCAAGGCATTCTCTACAGCTCCTCGTACTTGTCAACATTGTGAAAAAGACATAGAAAAATCCCAATAGGGCACTTGAAATTGGTAAGAGTTGTAAAATACTCCGATCCACAAAATGAGAAGATTGCCCAGAATTCCACAAAAAAGAGCTCATCATCCAATGCAAAATCTACTACCACACTACACCTCCCAGGCCCCAAAAAACTTGTTTATTATAGTGAGTATTGATTTTTAAAACCATAAAAATGAAAAGGATTTGAACTAAAACCCTCCCACGAAGGCAACCAGTCATAAACACACACATATATAAACAAATATAGACATAAATAATCTAGCATGCGATCCATATATCTTGTAGAAAATAAAAAAGATAACAAAAAACTCACAAGAAACATTTATAATGTCAAAAAATGGAAACTTAAAATTCAATAAACAATAATTTTAGAAGAGAAACCTAGAAAAAAAAAAAAAACAGATATAACTTATCAGAACAAAATTAGCGAACATGTATAATCTGATAGTAGGATTTCAGAAAACAAAGTCTCACCTTGCTACTGGAAGCATGCCATAAATAAACACAATGGCTCAACCCTACAGCTAATACATTATGCGAAGACAGTCGACAAGATTTAGGTAGAAATCATCTTGCAGTGCAGGTGCATCCAAAACCTATTGAAAAACTGTTGGAATAAAAAGAGATTTTAGAACTTGATTTGGTTAAGCTTAAGAGGAAGGAAAACACTAATAGGAAGAAGTAAGTAAAAATAACTTATATTTCTCAACTTCAAAACTTACAACACTTGACTTTACTTGTTGTTACAAAATGGAGGGACTCTACCCCTTTATATAGGGTCTACAAGAGACTTCTAGACCACATATTAATCTAGAGAATTCTAGTCCATATATTTTCATGAGGCTTCTAGATTTCATATTTGGACTAGATATTTTTCTAGAATACTCTAGATAGAATCCACACTTATGACCACATCTTTTACTTAGATATTTACATAGACCATTCTAGAAAATCTTTCTAGAAATGTTATACTTTGTTGGGTCTTTGAATTGGGCCTATGAGCAAAATTCTTAGGCCCATATTACTTACTCCAAAATCAAGTTTACTTTCCAACATCCCCCCTTAAACTTGATTTTGCTACTCCAAGTAAAGTTCTTAGGTTGCGGAACACGTCATGCTTGAGTGGCTTAGTGAAATTGTCAGCGATCTGCTCTTGAGAGGTTACGTACTTCAACTGCACCTTATTCTTTGCAACGCTCTCTCTTACAAAGTGATACCTTGTATCGATATGCTTGCTTCTATCATGAAATACTGGATTCTTTGCCAACGCCAGTGCTGATTTGTTGTCAACATGGATCTCAGTTGGTTCATCTTGTAAGATTTCAAGTGTCTTCAACAAGTTTCTAAGTCAAATTGCATGGCAAACACTTGATGTAACTGCAACATATTCAGCTTCACATGTAGATAGTGCCACGATCGATTGCTTCTTCGAGCTCCAAGTAAATGCAGTGTTGCCTAAGTAGAATACATATCCAGCAATGCTCTTTCTATCGTCAATGTCTCCGTCCCAATCACTATCACTATAGCCAACAAGTTTGAATTCATTAGATGATGAATAGATTAAACCATAGTCAAGCATACCTCTGATGTAGCGAAGAATCCTCTTTGTAGCTTTCATATGGGTCATGGTCGGTATCTCCATGTAGCGACTGATGAGCCCTACTTCAAATAGGTAGAGGTGGCAACGAGCCGGCCGAGCTCGTTGCTCGTGGGCGAGCTCGGCTCGGCCCACGAGCTCGTCTATCACGAGCCACGAGCCGAGCGGCTCGGCTCGGCTCGTGAGATTTGATTTTTTTTTGTAACTGTCCTTGTAAGGCAAAAAAAAAATAAAAATTGGACGAGCCGCTCGTCTACCGAGCCGGCCTGCTCAGCTCGTGCTCGGGCTCGTTTTTTGACGAGCCTGAGCGGCTCGTGGGTCGCTACAGTACGAGCCAAGCGGGTGAGCCGACGAACTACTCGGCTCGATTGCCACCTCTACAAATAGGATATCTGGTCTTGTGCATGTCAAGTATCTTAGACTCCTGATAAGACTTTTAAAGAGTGTTGGATCCACTTTTTCACATTCATCATGCTTCGATAACTTAGTTCCGCATTCGACGGGGGTACATACAGGCTTGCAATATGTTATGTTGAATTTATTTAGAACTTCTTTCGCGTACCCTTCTTGTGAGATAAATATGACATCCTCCATTTGGTTTACCTCAATCCCAAGATAGTAGGCCATAAGACCGATATGTATCATCACGGATTCTTGAGCCATGGCCTTGTTAAACTCGGTGATCATACTTAGATTATTTCCTGTGAATATAAGATCATCCACATACAAACAAACAAGCAAGATATCTCCTTTCTCATTTACCTTTGTGTAAAGGGCATACTCGTGAGGGCATTTTGTAAAGTCATTTTCTAGAAAGTACTTGTCAATTCTACTATTCCATGCCCTTGTGGCTTGTTTCAACCCATATAAAGCCTTTTTGAGTTTTAAGACCTTACCTTCATGCCCTTTTATTTTATATCCCATTGATTGCTCTACGTAAACTTCTTCTTCAAGATAGCCATTCAGAAAAGCTGATTTTACATCCATTTGAAAAATCTTCCACTTGTTTTGCACGGCAAGAGAGATAATTAATCTTATGGTTTCTAAGCGAGCAACAGGGGCAAATACCTCTTCATAATCGATCCCCGACCGTTGGTTGTATCATTTGGCAACCAATCTTGCTTTATATCTCTCCACTTCTCCTTTAGCATTCTTCTTTACCTTGTACACCCACTTGACTCCGATTACTCTTTTTCCTTTGGGAAGAGTCGTCAGGTCCCACGTATCGTTCTTCTCAATAGCCTTAATCTCTTCATCCATGGCATCTCTCCATCTTTTATTTTGCACTGCTTCTTCATACCCTATTGGCTCATAATCAGCAAAAAGACAAAAGAGTATGAGCTCATTTTGATTTTCTGTTACCTCATATAGTTCTTGTAGGTTCCTCATCCGTGGTGACCTTTTCCTTGAGCTTTCTCCTTGTGAAGATGCTGGTGAAGCATCTCCATGAATAGGTGATGGAGGTGGACTTGTAGGCTCTTGCTATTGTTCGTTCTCTTGTTCTTCTTCTTTAAAGAATGGCAACAAATCGTAGTCATCTTCTTGGACACCCCAATCCTAAGCTCATTCTTCATCGAACTCGACATCTCTACTTATGATAATCTTCTCCCTGCTTGGATTATACAGCTTGTAGCCTTTGAAGTGAGAGTCATAGCCAATAAAGACATACTTTTCACTCTTGTCGTCTAGCTTGGACCACTTTTGATCCGACACATGAGCATATGCAATACTCCCAAATACTCGCAGGTGAGAGATATTGGGCTTCCTTCCACTCCATGCTTTTTGTGGTGTCTTATTCCACACACTTCTAGAAGGCGATCGATTAGACAGTTATACAGCGCAATGAACAGCTTCAGCTCGAAGTTCTTTGGGCAATCTCTTACTTTTGAGCATGCAGTGAGCCATGTTAAGAATCAATCTATTCTTTCTTTCAGCTACTCTATTTTGTTGTGGAGAGTATAGAACGGTTAATGGGCGACGAATTCCATTCTCTTCACAATATTTCTCAAACACTTTGGAGGTAAATTCTCCTCATCTATCCAATCTCATGGCTTTTATGCTATAACCACTTTCCTTTTCAACAAGAGCTTTAAACTTCTAGAAAGTTCTAAAAACTTCCGATTTCTGTTTGAGAAAATAGACCCAAGTCTTTCTTCTAAAATCATCAATGAAGAGAATAAAGTAATTGTTCTTACCGAGAGAGCTTGGATTGATTGGTCCACAAACATCTGCGTGTACAAGTTCTAGCGGCTTCTTAGCTCTTGTAGATACTTCTTTTGGAAAACTTTTCCTCGAATGCTTCCCAAGTAAGCATCCTTCACATAATTGATCCGCATGATTTATTGGAGGCAAACCTTTCACCATCTTCTTCTTACTTGGAAACTTTAAGCCCCTAAAATTAAGATACCCAAATCTTAAGTGCCAAAGCCAAGATGAATCTTTAAAACAAGCTTTTAAGTATTTAGCAACATCATTTTGAATGCTTAATGCAAACATTCTATTTCTTGTCATAGGGACTTTAGCAATCAGATTTTCTCTTTGATCTCTATTGAAAGACTATGATCTTTCAAATGAATATCATAGCCCTTCTCTAAGAGTTGTCCCAAGCTTAGAATGTTATTCTTCATATTGGGCACATAGTAGACATTTGAGATAAATTGATGTGTACCATTCTTCAAGCGAATCAAGATTTTACCTTTGACTTTCACGGGGATTTTCGATTCATCTCCAAAAGTAATATTGCAGCTTATCGATTCATCGAGCTCCACGAACATGTTTCTTCTTCCGCACATATGGTTGCTGGCTCCCGTATTCAAGTACCAAGTGTTTATTTCTTTGCTTTCTTCACCTTTGTATGCCAACAATAGTGTAGGATCCACTTCATTTTCTCAGCTAGTAGAGTTGGCTTTTTCCTTATCTTGCTTAGTACCATTTCTACATTCTAAAGCATAATGGCCAAATTTTTGACAATTGTAACATTTAACTTGAGATTTGTCATACCTTGGCCTTTCATTTTGCCTCATACCTTTTCCTCTTCCATACCTCTAGGGGAAAACGAGCTTTGGTTTCTTTCCTCCTTGTAGAATGCAATTCTTCCTTGATTTTGGCCACGTCCTCTTCCTCTTTGGCTTCTCCTATTGCTGAACTCTCCTTCACCCTTGTTCAATGTGAGCTTTGTTTGAAGAGCTTGCTCTAATGGCTCTTCTTTCACTTCTTCTTTAGTCTTTCCTCATGGGCTTGTAAAGATCCCATGAGTTGATCGACACTCATACTATCTAGATCTTTAGATTTCTCAATGGCTACAACTATGTAGTCAAATTTAGAATCTAAAGACCTAAGTATCTTCTCAATTACTCGAGTGTCACTCAACTTTTCTCCATTCCTCTTTAATTGGCTCACAATGGCTAATACTCTAGAAGAGTAATCAAAGATTGATTCTGATTCTTTCATATTTAAAGCTTCAAACTCATCTCGAAGTGTTTGGAGTCGAACCTTTTTCACTTTCTCTACTCCTTTGTGGGAGTTTTGCAAGATCTCCCATGCTTCCTTACTCGTAGTAGCACAAGCTACTTTCTCGAACATGCCTTCATCCAAGGCTTGATAGATGAGGGTGATCGCCTTCTTATCCTTCTTCCTTGCATCCTTCAAACTATCCTTTTGTGCTTGGGATAGAGTGACCTTGTCCTGTGGCTCCATGTAGCCTTTCTCACAAGGACCTTGGGCTCTGATACCACTTTGTTGGAATAAAAAGAGATTTTAGAACTTTATTTGGCTAAGCTTAAGAGGAAGGAAAACACTAATAGGAAGAAGTAAGTAAAAATAACTTATATTTCTCAACTTCAAAACTTACAACACTTGACTTTACTTGTTGTTACAAAATGGAGGGACTATACCCCTTTATATAGGGCTTACAAGAGACTTCTAGACCACACATTAATCTAGAGAATTCTAGTCCATATATTTTCATGAGGCTTCTAGATCTCATATTTGGACTAGATATTTTCCTAGAATACTCTAGATAGAATCCGCACTTGTGACCACATCTTTTACTTAGATATTTACATAGATCATGCTAGAAGATCTTTCTAGAGATGTTATACTTTGTTGGGCCTTTGAATTGGGCCTATGAGCAAAAGTCTTAAGCCCATATTACTTACTCCAAAATCAAGTTTACTTTCCAACAAAAACACCAGCAAACCCATTAGTTCAAATTGTCCAAATAAAAAAAACATTTACAAAAAATGGCCCAAATTACGATCCACAATGGTATAATCACAAATTTCATGGCGAACCTCAGAAATTTCGCGCCACGACTGGGAACCCAAATTCCCAAATTAAAGCAGTAAACACAATCAAGATCAGAAGAGGAAGAAAAAAGATTATTTATGGTGTTGAAGAGAGCGAAATTGGAAAACGTCAAGGAGTTCTTGAGGAGGTAGGGCGTTCGAGAAGCAGTCGAAGATTGATGAAGCCCACTTGACATTGTCTGTCAATCAAGAATTCAAACCCTAATTTCAAATTTCAATTGTACATAAAATCAAAAGTTTGCATATATAGAACGAGAATGGAGGGTTTTGTCTGAGTGCTGGAACTTACCAAGAGACTGTTGAGTGCCGGGAGACCGATAGAGCTTAGAGAGGAGTGAGGACGGGTGGAGCAGGAGCTACGAAGCTTGGAAGTTGGAACAAAGGGAGGCGTGGTGCACGGAGCTTGGAAGTTGGAGCCGGTGCCGTGGGTATGGCAAGTAACTGTCGTCAAGGCGTTAATTGTGGGAGAGAGGACATGCAGAGCGTTTGGCTGTTGTTAAACTGATTTGATTCATAGAGTAGGGAAAAAGAAAATAAAGGCGAAGACGTGTGGAGGAAGAGCTAGAGCTGAAATGATTTGATTTAGAGGAGTTCAGAAGTTTTTGCAACGTCTTTTTTTTTTTCAAAATGTTGCGAAATTATCAGAAAAAAATTGTAAAAAGCGTGTTTCACAACGTTTTGTCTTTAAAAAATTTCGCAACACTAAAAAAACGTTACAAAAGGGTAACATTAGCAACATTCACTTAAAAAATATTGCCACAACTCTATTTTGTTAGGCAATGGCAACATTCACGTATTAAAATATTGCGATAGACCTTTTTAGTAACATTTAACTACCGAATATTGCCTTTTATGTGTTACAAAAGCTATTTTTTTGTGTAGTGTACTATAAAAACTCACACGTTGTTTCATTTAAAGGCAATGCAACTTTAGATTCTCAAAACTAAGTTTGCTCTCAACTTGTATTCAATTCATATCCTCTCGGATTTGACCATCTTAAACTTAGTAGCTCATATCTCTTACATATCCCACATCGTTCCACTCAAACATTGACTTACTTGACCATCAATGTGTATACGGTTGTCTCCTCCAACTTTGGAGAAAGCCACGTGTGACTTATGGTTTGTCCAAGTGTGCAATATTAAATGCTTACATTGATGCGAGAGGACCCGCGATTTGTTGGCCACATCATCCCTATAAAAAACGAGGTCAACATATTTTGTAGAAAATGTATTTTGGAATATTGAGTTTTGGAGAATGTGTGGTTAAAAAAATAAGAAATTTTTTTGGGTTATATGTAATATTATTTTATTGAAGAATATATTGTTTAAAATTAGAAAGAGAAAAATGTATTTATTCTAAAATGGAACCCAAACAGGGTTGTATTTAGTGTTCTAAAATACGAGCATATGCGGAATGTTTTTGAAAAACCTCGCATATGAGATATACGCGTGATAATGTGGTCAACCCATTTCATTGATTGCATATGTACGTTTAAATGTCAAAATGCGTACTCAATTGTGTTAAATCACGTCAAAATTTGTTTAGCAAAGCTCAATCTATTTTTATTACTTAAAAAGACAAATTGAGCCCAACAAATATCAAACTAGCCCAAATCAACCAATTTCAAGAATTATATACAACAATTTTTATGGGTTTGATGTTTTAAAAAATAAAAAATAAAAATAATTTTTTTGTAGATTTTTAAATTATCTACGCCGAGTCCGAGCCTTCTTCTTCTACGGGGTTTTACTAATTTTACTAGTAAGTGATTCTAGTTATGCACAAAGGTGGATTGTTAATGGTTGTGATGCTGAGGGTGGAGGTTAACAATGATATGTTAATATCTATAAGAGGTAATGGTAATTAATGAATTGAAATAAGGGAGCCCGATGAAAATGATTTTATATCGGATGACACGAAAACGACTTAGATGAAGAAGGATATTGAGTTGAAACTTGGCATAGAGTTAAACAATGTTAGGGGTTTTAAGCTCATGATCATGTCTAATCTAATTGTAAAAAATGATTATAAAATAATTGTAGTATTTATGATTTTGAGTAATATTGAAAATTTGAAGGATATGTATAAATATCAAGTAATTGAATTATTTATTCCGCTTCCTATTATTTGAAATTTTAATGGTTCGATTACTATTTTTTTTTTAATGTGTGGTTAAAAAAAAGTTTTGGGATTATGTATAATATTAGTTTAGTGGATAATGTGTGGTTGATAACAAGAGAGAGAAAAATAAATTATAATTTTAATGGTATCAAATGGGCGATATATATGTTAAAAACTTCTCAAAGTAAATATTATTTATGTATTAGTTTACTGTATATAAAATAATATAAAAAATGAAAAACGCATAACTAGGCATATGTTTTCTATAGACAAGCATATTATTGTAATGCTTAATGCTCGACGGACACACATTTTCACACTTCACGCATTTTAGAACCTTTGTTGTATCATAGCGCAAAAAATCAACCCAGAGGGGTTGCTCAATTGGTCAGGTCTTGAGTTTGCTCCCCAATGGTCACCAGTTCGAGTCCCCTTAGGGTCACTGAAGCGAGTATCCGACCGTAAACTTCAGGGCCTCGTGGGATTAGTCGAGGTGCGCGTAAACTGACCCAAACATCTACGGTTATTAAAAAATAGCGCAAAAAATCATTAGTTAAAATACTTACAATCACATGTATGACAAAAAAATGTATATGGCCTAGACGGGAGGAGCATTTACATTAAAAATAGTGTATAAATTATATTCCTTGATCAAATTATTAATTTTCATTGTGTATGATGGAAAGAAAAGGTCATTCCCCATAGATGATTCGTTCGGGCTAACTAACTAGTTTTTTAGGAAAATCAAGAGAATATTACTAATTTAAACAAATGAGTTGATAT
Source organism: Fraxinus excelsior (assembly GCA_019097785.1). Lineage (NCBI taxonomy): Eukaryota > Viridiplantae > Streptophyta > Magnoliopsida > Lamiales > Oleaceae > Fraxinus > Fraxinus excelsior. The sequence continues at coordinate 18,124,047 of CM032627.1, read as the reverse complement.
TCAATAAACTAATCTGATGACTAATAATCAACCGTATAATAAGGAAAGTATAATGTCCTCGTTGCAAAGCCTTTATATATAGCCACTGCGACTGCATGCTTACATGGAAAACTCTCCAACTAAAATTGACGACAAGCACACGTGTTATTAGTTAGGTCCACTATGTATGCCATATTACGTGCACATTTTACGAAGAAGAGCAACTCATCCATTGGTTCCACATACAACTTTCTCGCAAACTCTGCAGCTTTAAAGAGTTTATCCTCTTAAGTTAGGGCTAGCACGTAGTACAACTTTGTGCTTCCGCACGTCGGTCATGAAACCACTGCTGCAACTTATTACAAATGTTCTCAATCATTGCGATAATTGGTAACTTTCGATCTTTCTTGAATAATGTGTTGAGAGACTTTGCATTGTTTGACGTCATCATGTTGTATCGATGACCTGAAAAATGTGATCGCACCCAATGTTCAATCCCTATATTTGTGAGATACTCTCATGCTGGTAATGATTTACTTCCCATTTTCACCATGAACTTATTGCACTCTTCAACATTATAAAAGTCGGCTGCTCTCCTGAACAATGAAACAAATGTACCCCGGAACTTAGTCTTAATGTTGACTTGTATGTGGTACATGCAATATCCATGATTTGTCTCGAGAAATACTTCGACGATACCATTTATTATAGACTGTCACCGATCTGTTATAAAGGCAAGGTCTTCGACTTTCTCGATTACATCCCTCAACTTTGTAAATAACCAACGCATCGATAGATCATTCTTGTTATCGACCATGCCGAATGCAATAGGGTAAATTTAGATGTTGGCATCTTGACATGTAGTAATAATTAACTTGAATCTGTATCTAGTTTTTAGAGTTGTACCATAGACTAGAATTAGGGGTCCCATCGCAATTCAAAATCCCGAAACGCATTGTCCAAGAGCCATGAAGAAAAACTTAAAGCAATTCTCATCCTCTATCTTAATAAAAAAGGCTGAGCCAGACTTAGTTGTTCCCATGTTATGGAAAAACCTGACCAATTTGGCGTAGCTCTCTTTGGTCAAGCCCATTAAATCCTCCAACGCATATTCTTTGGCCGTCCAGGCCTTCTGGTAGTTCATGACTACTCTGTAATCTTGACGACATAGTTAATGATGTCTGAAGGTCTGTAGATCATCCGTGGGTTTTACTTGTGTATTATTTGTCGACCAATAAACCATGCTCGAGCTTGCTTATGATCATTTTAACGAACTCCCATTTGAAAGTATGTTCCCGTGTCCATTTTCGTCGCTCGCAAATGCCAACAGCAACTGTCAATGATGTAGACAATTGTCAACAATAACTTGTTTGATTTTTTAACTTTGAACTCAAAGTTGTATTTTAGTGCAATTCGATGTGTGATTTTTTGCAAATATTTCTTTGTTTCAAACAGGTTATCAATGTACAAATCCTAATTATCAGGAACCACAAGCAATAATTAGATGATAGCCCACTTATTCCAACCCCTGGGCTCCTACCCCACTCATATCTCTGATGGGATAAACCAATCAAATCCTCATTTGTAAATTTATTGTCATTCTCGTCGTTGAGAACTATCGACGAAATTCTGTGTGTAACAATGAGATCACATGAGGAATAAATAGCTCGGGAATAACCACATCATACTCACGAGTTTTCTTCACCGTGTCCCAAAAATCATTGGCATTGTGATCCCCTCAATTCGAATCTTCGTGTTTAACTTCAATGACATCATTCTTCGCTAAAGTCACCCAAAGAGGAGTTATGTACATTTTGTTCAATTCAAATACATAAGTCACTTATTCATTACAATCAACCTTCATATGTGGAATCAAAATAGATGAATCATCCTTGAATCGAAATCTCAGCTCCATATCGTACTGAGAGGGGTCGACATTCAGCTTGTTTTGTAAAGCATGGTAAATTCTCACAATGTTGTACTCTCCGTTATGGAAATTGGAGTACCACTACATTTATTGCTAGGACTGTAAATGGATCGGATATGGATTGGATCTGCCTATATCCGATTCGATAAGAAAATTATCCGATCTGATCCGATCCAATAATCCAACGGATATTTGATTATTAAATCCATATCTGATTTGTTATGTTATCGGATATCCAATCAAATAATCCAATCCGAAATTAATAAAAATTAGGAAAAAAATGAATTTATGTTCTTTAAAAACTTTGAACTATCTTGAGGCCCACCCGATTTTACTAGCAAGCTTAATTGTGACTTCTACTATCAAGATGTTCCTTTTTAAAGGAGAAATCCACTTCTAGTTTTCTATTGACATTCGATGTGGGATAAGGTAAAATTGAATTTCAATTCTAAAGATAAACATTGTATTTCATTATTTCCATTAACAAATCAAATTATTTATTACATATTAATTATTAGTTTTTGAAGTTGTAAAATAAATTACAATAATAAATTTAATTAAGAAAAATATAGATATTTATTTACTTTAAATTAGTAAACTAAAATTTTAAAAATCTATTGTTTTTATAATATTTTACATTTTTTTGTATAGATATTTATTCAATTTGACAACCGGTTCGATATTGATTCGACCCCGGGTCGATTTTTAGAACATTGGTTGAAATAAACTTTTTTTTTTTTTTTCATATTTTCCAATTCTTAAATAGGCTTAATAATTATAATTTTTTCAATTTTTTATATTTTGAATTTGATCACTTTTTTATTCTAAATTTATTTATTTTAGTGACAAATAATATGCCATAAAAATATTTTACCAACTCAATTATTTATAACAAATCGGATCGGATTGACCTATATCTATATTTGATTCACTTAGTTAATAGATTATCAGATTCAGATCTTAATTGGGTTACCGGACTGAGACCTTAAATCCATCTCCCATTAATTTCGTCGAATTGGGTTACCGGACTGAGACCTTAAACACAGATTTGATTAATGTATAATCAAATGATTACAAATGGTAATACAATAGTTTCTTTTTCCTTATCGAAGAAGATATCTGAAATATAAGAAACATCAAAGAGTTTGTAATCTTTTTAGCCCCATGTTCTTGTTCTTTTTTGCTTTTTCCTCCTTTCATATGAGGAAATACACATGCATCATGTACTTCATGTCTTGTCACTGAAGAAGTACACTTGTTGCTGTAATTAGATTGGTTACCGAGCTCGGTTTGTCAGGTCATTATGCGTTAAATCTGCAGGTGGTCCACAATAATTATTGAATTACTTAGTGGATGAAGCTAAAGTGCTTGATTGGAGGATTATGTGGGCGCTGATGTAAGACTTTTCCATGTGCATTTTGCCAATTGGTGGACTATATATTTTTGTCAGTGGTCTTCAATCATTATGTTTCATTTAGCCTAGAGATAGCAAAAAAAACCCGCCCGCCCCGAATGGGGCGAAAAAAACCCGCCCCGATGGGTTGGCGGGGCGTCACGGGGCAGGGATTGCCGCCCCGCCCTGCCCCGCCCCGCCCCGTTTAGTTAAAAAAATAAAATAAAATAAAAAATTGAAAGTTGTTTATTTAATTTTGGACATTGTTTGATTTGGATATTGATGTAATTATTTTAAATATTATTTGCTTTGGATTATAAAATTTTGAATTGTATTTAATTGAAAATTTTTGATTTTTTTTTTTTTAAAAAAAAACTAAATGGGGCATTAAACGGGGCAAAAATCCGCCCCGCCCCGCCCCGTCAAAGGCGGGGCGGGGATTGGCGGGGCGAGGGTGCCCCGCCCCGAACCCACCTCGTTGCCATCACTAATTTAGCCTCAATAAACTACACAAACTTCTTGTGCAAGCCAAACTATAGCTGAGCTGACCTTACTTCACCGAACTTACATTAGTACATGTTCATCACATATAATAATTCGAACTAATCGACCTTGGAGGTCGGGTGTCAACAGTTACCACCCAAGTTTGTGCCGACCCAGGTGAAGGACTGACCTTAAAAGGCACAATTCCAATCTTTGTAATTATTACAACAATAAATGATTTTAGCATGTGTCATACCGTAACTTGTGTATGAGCTGTAGAGCACGTTTGGTTTTTTGTTCTAGAAGCCTAAACAAAATAGTGTCGCTTCTTTAATTTATTTCTTGAAATTTATGTCTTCCTGGGCAGAGTGTTGCAAAGCATGCAACCTTAGTTTAGGCCTTTTCATTAATAATATATATTTTTTGGATATCCTTCTGAGTGTTGCAATACATGCGACCTTAGTTTGATTGGTCTGCCTAGAAGCTTTCTTCATAAGAAATCTCACTAAGTATTGCAGTACATGCAACCTTAGTTCATCATACTGATGAGCAAAACTTAAATGTTTCCTTATAGGAATTTTTACTAAGTGTTGCAACACATGCAACCTTAGTTTGGTCTGCTCATGAGTAGGGCTTAGGTATTTCCTTATAAGAATTTCTACTAAGAGTTGCAGCACATGCAACCTTGGCTTGGCCTACTCATGAGCAAGGCTTAGATTAGTATGCCAACGATCCTATATTTTAGAAGCATATATTTTTATTATAAACAACATGCGATACAAGGCATAACCGTCATTTTACTAGTAATATTTTTTTAGGTGTTCTACATTCCAATGATGCAGTAGAGGTCTTCCTTCCATATCTTCCAATTCATAGGCCCCTCTAAGCAGTACCTTGGTTACTTTCCCAGTTAGGTACCAAGGACGCAGAACTAAGTTCTCTTGTTGCTAAAATGATTTTCCTTAATATAAAGTCGGCAACCTCGAATTCTCGTTTCCTAACTTTTTGATTGTAATACCTTGCATTGCATTGTTTGTATACCGTGTTTCTAATTTCGGCCTCATCCATTTTTCCTCTATCAAATCCAATTCTCCTCGTAACACATGTTCATTCCCATTTTCCCAATATGTCATTATCCAAATAGATTCCTATCTCAAGTGGGATGACAGCTTCTACTCCAAAAGCCAAAGAAAATGGGGTTTTCCCTGTGCTATTTCTGGATGTAGTGCGATAAGACCACAACACATTGGGGAGTTCCTAATCCCATCTTCCCTTAAGAGCATCAAGTTTAGCTTTCAGTGTATACTTGATGATTTTATTGATTGCTTTAACTTGACCATTAGCTTAAGGGTGGTTTGGTATGGAGAAGTACTTTTGTATCCCAAACTTTTCACAAAAGTTTGTGAAGCGAACGTTGTTAAAATGTTTTCCGTTATCGGGCACGATGGAATGTGGTATCCCGAACTTGCATATGATAGACTTCTATATGAATTCAGTAGTCTTATGCTCAGTTATTTTGGTCAAGGGTTCGGCCTCCATCCATTTAGTGAAATAACCGACCGCCACAATTGCGAGCTTTGTTCCTTCCTTTCTAGTAGGCATGGGGCCAATCAATCGACCCCCCATTTGGAAAAAGGCCATGGGACCATCACATAATTCAGTTGACATTTGTCGCATCACTGACATTTTTGGCATTTCCTAGCGAACTCCAATGCATCTTTTTTCATGGTAGGCAAAAAATATCATTGTTGTGTAATTTTATGAACTAACGACTATCCTTCGCCATGATTTCCACATATTCCACCATGTACCTCTTCCAGAGCATGCAGTGCATCATCTTCTTCGATTAAGTATCTAAGCAACGGCACAGAATACCCTCACTTATATAGGATGTCATTGATTAATGTGTATTTGGCTACCCTTACTCTAAGTTTTCTCGCTGTAACAGGATCTTTAGGACATGAACCTATTTTCAAATATGCAATGATCTCATCCATCCATGTTGATTTTAGGTCGGTTGTCATAAAAACTACCTCTAGTTCCTCAATAGTTGGGTGGAAGATCCTCCCTACTGGGATGTTATCACATTTCTCAATCTCTTCACTAGTTGCTAACCAAGCCAAAGTGTTAGCATGACCATTTTGAGTTTGAGGAACTTGTTCGATCAGCACATCTTTGAAACTTTTCATATCTCACTTGACAACTTTGAGGTAATTGTTCATCCTTTCTTCTTTCGCTTGGTAAGCTTCGTTGACCTGGTTAACCACCAGCTATGAATCACTATAAACTATCAAATGGTCCACCACCATTTCTCTCGCCATGCTTAGGCCAGCTATGAGTGCCTCGTATTCGGCCTCATTGTTCGAAGCACTAAAATTAAATGGCAACGCTTTACAGAACAATTGACGGCTTGGACTAATAAAAACAATTCCACTCTTGCCCATACTTCAGTGGATGACCCATCAACAAAAACTTTCCAAGGTATATGGTGATGGGATTCTTCTGTTGGGTCCAAACTGAACTGCGCAATGAAGTCAACGAGAGCTTGACCCTTTATGGAGGTTCATAGCTTATGCCTTATGTCAAATTGAACGAGGTCTACTGCCCCACTTAACCATTTTTCCTGAAGCATCAGGTTTTCTAAAACCTGTCTCAATGGATAATTAGTTAAGACCTCGATTTGATGCTCTAAAAAGTAAGGTCTTAACTTCCAAGCTGTTATGATTACTGCATAAGCTAATTTCTCTTATGGAGAATAACAGAGTTCGACCTCATGCAAGGCTTTGCTGACGTAATAGATAGGATATTGTACTCCTTCCTCTTCCATGGTTAATACCGCACTGCCTATATGTTCAGATACTGCTAGATATAGCATCAATATCTCACCCGCTTTTAATTTCGATAACATTGGTGGTAGTGCTAAATGCAGTTTCAACTGATCAAACGCGAGCTGGCACTTGGATGTCCATTCAAATCTTTTTCTTCTTCTCAATATATTAAAGAAAGGTTTGCATTTATCTGTTGATTCTGACATGAAGCGGCCGATGGTGGCTATTTGTCCTGTCAAACTCTGGACTTTTTGGGTTTGGTTGGGGGCGCATTTCAATAATGACCCTTATTTTCTCAGGATTTGCTTCAATCATTCTACGATTTACCAGGTAACCTAGGAATTTTCTCAAGCTTACCCCAAAGGCACAATTATACGGGTTCATGTTCATTCTATACTTTCTCAAAATTTGAAACATTTCAACGAGGTGTTGCTGATGATTATGGACATTCGTGTTTTTTACCAACATGTCATCGACGTATACCTCCATGGTCTTGACAATTTGCTTGGCAAACATAGAATTAACCAAGCGTTGGTAAGTAGCTCCAACATTTTTGAGACCAAAGGGCATCATTTTATAGCAATAAAGACCTCGGTTTGTGACGAAAGCCGTGTGTTCCTGATCTGGTCCAAACATAGGGAATTAATTGTACCCTGAATATGCATCCATGAAACTGAGCAACTCGTGTCCTGTCATTGCATCCACCATTTGGTCTATTCTTGGTAGTGGAAAATTATCCTTATGACATGCTTTATTTAGATAAGTGAAGTCGATACACATCCTCCAATCTCAATTACTTTTCTTAACCAACATTGGGTTGGCAATCCACTTCGGATATTTTACCTTTTGGATAAATCCATTATGGAGTAATTTTTAGAGCTTTATATCTTTTTGGGTTTAGAGGTTGGCGCCGTTGCTACTTAGGCCTCATCAAAGGATCAATGCCCAATTTGTGACAAATGATCATTGGAATCGATTTCCTTCATGTTTGAGTGTCCTAGGTGAAAACATCAAGGTTTTCTCGAAGGAAGTTGATGATTTGACTTCGAAAAGGTGGCTGCAGCTCATGACTTGTTCTGACCTCCCTTGGTGGGTCCCTGCTCCGGCCTCCACCGGCTCTCCTCCTTCTACCTTTAGACGTAGGTCCAATGTGTTGAGGCTGGGCTCTTTTGTATACACCGTGTGTACTTCCGTGGGATAATGAATTTCCTGCCTCTTTGGATCAACCTTTACTTGACACTTTTCAGTGATGTCCCTATTTCCTTTGACTTGCTCTACACTAAGAGGCGTGAGAAATTTGAAAGAATAATGATACATTGACACAATTTCCTTGAGGTCGAACAGTAGTGGCTGCCCCATAATGGCATCATAAGGAGATTTTGAATCTAGAACCACAAACTCTACATTAAGCTTAGTTCGATGCAGTGATTCTCCAACCTAATTGGGGAGCTTGATTAGTCTTTTCATTCCTGAAAGGGCACCATTGAGTCCCAGGACCATGTTCGGATAAAGTTGTAGGAAATTCAAGAAAATTCCAATCCACTCCAATGTGTTCGTGTAGAGTATGTTGAGAAATCTTCTTGTGTCAAGTAAACCTTTGGGAATATTGACTTCGGATATAGGCACGGAGACTACTAAGACTTCAGGATAAGGATTTGGATCTATTTCCTTTTCTTCGAACAAGAGCTGATCGTCAGTCGCCTTCATGTGATGTTTTTCAGTAATACTGATCTCAGATAGATTGACTACAATAGGTGTTTTAAACCCTGATTCCCCTGTCCATTGGTGTTGTTGGCTTTTCAACATTTGGACCTGAGGACTATGTAGGTCAACATTACAAGCCCTTGCCTCGGCCTGGTTCCCGCGTATCATGTTTGGTCCGTTTGGAGTTGGGAATTTAATACAATAATGATATATTAAGGTGGCAGCTTGGAACTCATACAATATGATCCTTCCCAATATGACATTATAATTTGAAGGGAGATCTACGACAATAAAGTCGGCTAAGATCCTTCTCCAACAAGGGAGTTTACCTAACTCCACGCTTAACACGATTTGTCATCGGGCTTCGATAAGGTCTCCAGAGAACCCTTGCAACCTGCTAAAATATGGTTGAAGGTAGCATTCCTGTATCCCTATTTGTTCCAAAGTTGGGGAATACAGCATATGAGCTCCCATTGTCTACTAGGGCCCGATGCACTTGTACTCCTGCAACGATTATGGTTATGACCAGTACATTATTTTGATCATCTAGAACTCCGAGGGCATCTTTTTCTGAAAATCTAAACCATTCCAAGTATGGCGCTGTGCTAACCTCCGATTCTTGATATATCACATTATGGTTTTGCCAGAAGCAGGCATTGCGTGCCAACCTATGCTTGGCTCTTCGTGACATCTTAAGGTATTGATTGCCGCTTATCAAAGTTCAGATGTCATCTCGATGTTGTGGGTCCCGAGTTTAAGGTCCGGGCTGAACTTTCTGGGCATCCCTTGCTGGTTAGGTTGTTGGATTTGCTTCTTTGGGTTTAGTCACGAACTCTTGCAAGTGACCTCGCCGGATGAGTGATTTCACATCTTCTTTCAAGTTTCTACAGTTATCGGTGTCAAATCTTGTTGTTAGGTGATAACGGCAGTACTTTCCCTAACTTTTCCAGTTAATTAATTCTGTGATTTTCACATTGATCCTGTACCCGGGTTCGCGTCATTTGGGATCAGCATAAAAATCGCGGAATTAATTGAAAACGTCGGGAAAATCCAAATTCAAGTTGTAGACGGTAGAATCTCGACTCGCAAATTATTGAACTAAGCAACCAAACAAAAATAAAGTTTGAATGACCTCTTGATTACAAAACCAACGAACCTCGATTTGCGAATACCACAAAGAGTGCCTAATCATTTGATAAGTTTTAATGGTTGAACGTCACAAATATAACAATATTGAATAAGTTCGGTACATGTTCAATCAAGAACAAAAAGAGAGAATTCTCATTTAATTCATAATGTCAAAAAAGTTTTTTTCTACAATGAAATAAAGTTTCCTATTTATACTAAACCTATGAAAATATGGAAAAACGAAAATATCACTTTAAAGATTACAAAAATCTTAAACTAAGATTCTAACAAAATAAGAAAATTTGCGTAAAATTAAAATTCTCGGCAAATTGTTCTTGGCATGTTTCTATGCGATCGTAAGTCGTAAAGTACCATACACTCGTAAGACCTTATGCAGAATCTCGTGCCATTTCCAGAATGTATTCATGGGCGAAAATTCGACAACCGACCTGAAAGTTATGCCTGTAATCCACGCTGCTCGTTTTCGTTTCAAATATTTTCCAAACCTTGAATCCAACTCGTTTCGGCTCCCGAGCCCTTTACGAAACTTGAATATTGACTTGTCAACTTCTTCAATTTGGACTCCAAAACTCGACAAAGTGATTGCCTATCCCGAATCATATCACCTCCTAGTTGGATGTAGCTTCCTTCGCACTTATATACTTCTCAACTGGACCCAAAAATTCATGGTACGTCCGAGGTCCATCCTCATGGACAGACCACCAAAATCTTATTCTTGGTCTTAATCTTGAAAGGATTGCCATGAGCGCATCATCGTCATAAATTTTTTCTACTTCCATGGATTGTTTGTTGAATATGCTCAGGTAACTCTTGAGTGATTCAACTTTTCATTGTTTGATGCTTACCAACCGTTTATTTGGTGTGGTTCTCTCTATCAAACCCATAAACTGGGCGAGAAACGCTGTATCAAGATCATTCCAATTTATTATGGATCTTTGGTGTAATCTTCTGAACCACCTTTGGGCTCAGTCTCCCAAAGTTAGAGGGAAAGCGTAGTACATTATGACATCTCATGCTCCTTGCAGTTCCATCCAGGAAGCTTATTTGTCCAAATGACTTAGGGGGATCTCCTTTCCCTTCGTACCCGGGCAGTTGTAGCATTTTCAACTTTTTAGGCAGGATTCTGCCTGTATGTCCTTAGTGAAGGGAAAGTGGCATTTTGTGAGCTATTCTTCTGTGCTTCCTTTGTTTCTAGCTTCCAAATCAGCTATGCGTTTCCTTAGGGCACTCATCCCAAGTTCTGGTTGTTCTACAGGTGGTTAGTACGGGGCTCGTCATGCCTACTCGTGGGTGTTAAAGAGTGTTGAGAACCCAATCTATTAAATACACTATTTGTTTTTCTGGCAGTTGGTTTTGTCGTCTTAGAAGAACTCTTGACTTCTTCAGTTCGGCTTTTTGGGGATTTTTCGCCTGAGATTTGGAGAGTCCTTCTGGTGGGAAGTCGCCTGGTTCTTTCTCTGTAAGAAGATTCTCTTTGGTATCCGTGGTAGATTACGAACTTGGTTTTGCTACAGTTTACTGACAAAGTTTGTCAATCTTTTAATGACTTCACTCATTGCCACCTTTTGAGGGTCAATAGTTTCGTCTTGACCTCGTCTCATTTCAGCATTTCATGGATTGCTGATTTGTTTGTGACAAGTATGAGAATGATTTTCAGATGCTAAAAACTCATCCACAATATTGCTACTTCGTGGGTTTTATGGAGAGATAGGGCTATTTTTTCAAGTTGGAGCCTTTCCTCTAGCACCAAACTGTTGACATTAAAAAATAAATAGATAAATTTCAAGCCAACTTAGAGGATAAACACGGATTTGATTAATGTATAATCAAAGGATTACAAATGGTAATACAATAGTTCCCCTTTCCTTATCAAATGAGATGTCTAAAATATGAGAAATATAAGAGAGTTTGTAATCTTCTTGGCCCCATGTTCTTGTCCTCCTTTTTTGCTTTTACCTCCTTTTATATGAGGAAATACACATGCATTATGTACTTCATGTCTTGTCAACTGCAATTCCGATTGAAGAAGTATGCTTGTTGGTGTAATTAGATTGACTGTCGAGCTCGGTTTGTGAAATCATTATGAGTTAAAATTAGTTATTTATAATGTAAAAATAAACACAAGAAATTGTCTTTGAATACATCACCAGATTCTTTGAATGAAGATGTAAAACATAATTTAGCCCCTGTTTGATACACATTATTTTTTTCATTTTCATTCTTCTATTCCTTTTCAACCACACATTCTTAAATAAAATAATATTTTTCATCACATTAATAACTTTTCCTTCTTTTTCAACCACACATTATCTATCAATCTAATATTCCAAAATACATTATTTCAAAATAATGTGGCTCAAACACATCCTTAATCTTTTTTCCCTCATTTCTGCGTCCTTTTCTGTGTATATATCCTCATCCTTATAGCCGCCCATTTTCTGTGTTTCAATCTTCTTCAGCAGTTGCCCATTTGTGTTTATATATATAATTTCTTTGAAGCAGCCGCCCAATCCCCTCTTTTCTATCTTCTTTTTTGTGCGTATGCGTGTATATATTCCTCCTTGTAGTCGTCCCTTTTCTGTGTAATCTCCTATATATATATATATATATATATATATATATGCTTTTTAATTATAGGCTTCCAACTCAGAGTCAGTAATGCTATATTATCCTTCAAGTTCTTCACTTTCCAAAGTATGAGATTTGATCTCCATACTTTGCATCCAATAGTCAATTTAGTTTTCGTACTTTGGATTTTTGCATTTTTTTTTCACTATTTTGTATTTTTTTCTCCAATTTTTCATCAAACATAAAGTTTTATCTGCAAAATGCAATATAACATAAATTATGTAGACTTTTATCCAAATGACAATACAATATCATCATTTAGGATCTCGAATAAGTGTAGAAACTACACTTATCATGCAGTAATTCCACAAATAATCCAATTAAAAAGGATTAAAATCACAACTTCCAGAAAAAGATCAACCCAGACCATCTCTTTTTTAAAAATTTATCAATGATTTTAGATGAAATGCATACCTTTTGATATAGAAGAACTGAAAATTGATCCTTGAGACAGCCAAATCCATGAGAGAGAAGCAAATTAGAGCGTCAATTGGATTTTGAGGGAGGGTTTAGGTATCGAAGAGTTTAAAAAACCATGAAAAAAAAATCACATATTTTCTCTTTCTTTTTAATTTGTTCCCCGCCTTCCCTATTTTGCGCCTATAAACTCCTTTCTGAATTTTATTACAAGTCCTCAATATGTCAAATTTTGACAATTTGTTCTCCATCATCCATAATTCACTCAATTTAAGTAATTTTTATCTACTTTTTGCCCATTTCAAATTATCTAATATCCATTTTTTCCTAAACCAACCAATATACAAACAAAGTTAAATATAAAAGTCATTATAATCAAATGCACGTACGTTATTTATTAGAATAGTAGACATGTATAAAGAATTTGAAATTGATTTAAACATGTATTAAACAAATATTAATTACGCTATTAAGATTTTATGATAAAAAAAACCTTCGGAATAAGTTCCTGTTACTAACAAATATTGAAGTACCAGAACTTAAAAACATAAAGTCACATTTGCTTTGAAAACACTTAATAGTTGTACGAGCTACACGAAATGAATGCTAAACATTACTTGCTTTCATCTTGAAACACATAATTTTCAACAAAATGGATATCGTATAATTGGTAAACTAGTTCTATCAAAATGGGTTTATTCACTCTTGTTGGCAACATGATGGATTTGAAGCAGTTCTCGACCAATCTGTGTATTGTCTTCTCAGGAATTTCTTTGCATGTTTCCATGTGCCCCGGTCAAGTTCGGAGCAGGGAGCAGGGTGGGTTCGGAGCATCCACCTCATTTATTTTATTTTTTTATTTAAATGGGATGGAGCACCCAAAATACATAGTTATACAATGACATAGTCGGTTTTAATTTTTTTTAATACTTTTGACAATTAATATTATACTCACAGTCACAGTTAATTATCTTAGTTTTAAAATTTGAACTATTAAAATAGTATTTTTTTTTTTTTTTTTGCTGCGTAGTCAGTCTTAATGACCAATAGTATAGTCGTTGAACGTCAAAAACTATTTTGGACCCAAATTAGATTTTTTAACCAAGTTGTCAAACTTTCAACGACTACAAATAATCGGTCGTTGAATGTCACATGTAACGATTATGTAGTAATAATCGTTGAATGTTGAAAACTATTTTGGTGTCACAAACTTTCATTGAGTGTCACCGTCAACGACTATTAAAGAAATAGTCGTTGAATGTCAAATTTCCATTTAGTTCCAACAACGAGATAAAATTTGTTGTTGTTTTACTATATTAACGACCAAACATTATGGTCGTTGAATATTTGTTATATCATTTGTGCTTTTTTGTCATTGAATATGAACAAATATTTTGGCGAAACTTTTTTATTTAGCGCCCACTCACAATGATCAATTTTAACTTGGTAGTAGAAAATATAGAAGTGGCAACTATTTTTTTGGTCATTATATGATATTCCAACAAATTTAAGATTCGATTGTTCATCATCCATTTTTCTACAACCAAGCTTATAATTTAGTTGTTGAAAACAATTTTTAACGACCACATTGATTTGGTCGATGAAATTTTAGTTGTGAAATATCATTTTCCTTGTAGTGGTACTTTCGCTGGTTCAAGCTTCTCGAAAAATAAGTGCTCAAGGGTATTGTTTGAACTCTGTATATAATGCAAATTATATTGTTTATTACTTTTTTGCACGTATTGAAGAAATATTTTACACCACTTATTTTCAATTATTATAATGAATATAAAATATATTTTCTTCAGTATGTTGGAAAATTCTAACATATTTGGGGCTACACGTAACATATTAAAATGTGTGGTAGTATTATTTAAAGTATATTAGTCATTAGAGTGATCTACTAAAGATGAATTTTGACTAATGGGTACTAGATTTCATGGAATTAAAGTGTAGAGATCGAAAATTTATTTTAAATTGTTGAGGAGCCGATTTAAAACAAATGTAAGATGATGAATGGTCATTATCTTATAATATATGGGGTCATGGTCCCCAATTTGGTGGGTTCTTCAAGATTTCTACATCCCCATCAATAAAGATCAAAATTGGAGTGAAGTTCACAAATCAAATTGGAAGATCGTGATCCATTCAGACTAATAATCAAATTATCATGAATTCAAGTATGTTTTATGTTTCTGTTAATTTTTCAGATTTCAATATGGAGTATGAATCTAGGGATTTTTATGTGAGAAAATGATTTGAATAAAGTATATGAATTAATTATTCCTCTTCGATTTTCTATCACAGTATTATTACTAAAATTGCTTGGTGGCACAGTGGTAAAACTAACATTTTTGTTCAAGTTTCTCTACGACATTTATTATTAAAATCTTGAAGTGAAGTTTTTATAGTAGCAACCGATTCATTGAACCGGTCCGGTTTTCTAACCCTCGATTAATTTTCTATTATTACGCGAATTTCATTATTTTATACTTGACTTTTGAATAGATTGAGCACGAATTCATTCTTAATTACAGTTAAAGATAACTGTAATTAACTACCTTACAATCTTTTAAGACCATAGTAAATTACCTTAATCATCCCAATTAGGATCATATGTTTTGGAGTGAATATATCCATTCAGAATCAAGAACATCATTACTTTACTATTTTTTGATTCTTATCGTTGAACTAAAAAATGGGCCACAGAAAAAGTTTCCTATATTTTAATATTGAAGCCAGTCTTTCTTGAGTAATTTGGCCCTATTCATCACCAATATTAGAAAAAATATATCAAGAAAGAAAGCTGCTTATAATGTAGAGTGAAAACTATCTTAGAAAACTAAAAAGATTTCCAAAAAGGAACTAAATGAAATGAAATAAAATTGAAACAAACCAAAATGCGTAGAGACAATAGCAAAACAACTATAAGTGCTGCCTTTGTTCGATCAAGTGTTGATCATTGATTAGGAATTTGGAAAATTGTTGAGTTGATGAAAATAAGCCTAATATCACTTGCTTAGTTCACCTTTTGGAAAAGAAACTGGAACGAAGAGAGCAATCCAAGTGATGAGACATTATATTGACATACTTGGAATTTGATTTTATTTGGGAAACGAGATTTTAAAGGTGAAATACATAATTTGATTCAAGTAGTATTGGCAGAATTGAGAATGATTAACAAACACACTCAAAAGCTTAATATACAATATGTGGAATTTTTGAAATAACTATTAATTCTTGTGTTTCATTAACTTGTTTGGATTTTATGATTTAATATTCACTTTGAGAAAACATTTAATTATGTTTATCTAGTGACGGGCTTGATGTATTGCCCATAGCGGGCACGAGTTATTATGCCCATCGTGGGTAGTGTTTTCTTGTCATATATCCCTAATGCTTGCCACACACACAATGGGCATAATAACTCTTGCCCACCATATGCAGGACACCACTAATCGAGTTGAATATACTTGTTTAGAGTATAATTAAGTTTCAATAATACTTTATTTAAGGACAAATAAATGTTTAAGTTTGGGGTTGTTAGATAAGTGTAAATATTTTCAAATGAACGGATTTGGATGCTTACAACATTTAGTGGTAGACGGTTACGACATTTAGTGGTTGAATCAAATGGGATGAATTTGGGCTTGTTTGGTGCAATGTAATCAGTTTATCTAATTTTTATAAAATTTACACACTAAACATGTATGTAACAATTAAAATAACGTGTGTCGTCAAAATAAAATAAAAGAATTTTCGTTTACTAGCAATACCATACCTTACAAAGATTTATAACAAGTGCGTAAAACTTTACTATCATGACCAAAACTTTAAATTGAACTCTTAGGATGAGTTGTAGCGACTTAATAATATAACTCAAGTTATTTTCGAATTCTACAAGAAAATTTTATTTTAAAACGAAACACACGATATTTTGAATTTTTCTTGGTCGCTACAACTCTTCCCAGTTAAAAAAAATTCGTTCTCGAAATTTAACTTGTTTTAAGGAGATCAGGATACTTGGCTAAAACATCTTCTTCTCTCTCCCAAGTAGCCTCATCCTCACCATATCTACTCCATTGGACATTGGCTAGCGGAACCTTTCGATTCCCCAAAACGTGATCCTTTCTCTCCAAAACCACCACAGGAGCTTCTTCGTACGTCATATCGACATCTAGTGATCAAACATTCACCACATGGCTAGGATTCGATATATACTTTCTCAACATAGAAATGTGAAATACATTGTGCACTGCTGATAGTTCAGGTGGTAATACTAAACGATATGCCACATTTCCCATTTTCTCAAGAATCTCAAATGGACCGATAAATCTATGACTCAATTTTCCTTTTCTTCCAAATCGTAGTATTCCTTTTATCGGAGCTACTCTGAGAAATACTTTCTCTCCAACCTCAAAAGTCAATTCTTTTCTCCTTTTATCGACATAGCTCTTCTGACGATCTTGAGCAGTCTTAATTCTTGATCTAAGTTTATGTATAGCCTCTACAGTCTTCTCAACCAATTTCGGACCCAAAATTCTCCTTTCGCCAACTTCATTCCAGTATAATGGCAACGACATCGTCGACCATACAAAGCCTCATACGGTGCCATGCCAGTAGTGGCCTAAAAGCTATTGTTGTAGCAAATTCAACCAATGGTAAATGATCTTCCCACTTACCACCCAGATCTAGGACACAAGCTCTTAACATATCCTCAAGGATTTGGATAGTTCGTTCAGATAGTTCGTCAGTCTGTGGATGGTATGTAGTACTAAATGTTAACTTGGTACCCATTGCCCCCTGAAGGCTTATCCAAGAATTTGAGGTAAACCTCGGGCCTCTATCTGATACAATAGAAACTGGTACACCATGAAGCCGCATAATCTCACCGACATAAATTTGTGCGAGTTGTTCCAAACTATAGGTTGTTCAAACTGGCAAGAAATGAGCAGACTTTGTAAGTCGATCCACAATCACCCAGATCAGGTCATGACCTCTCACTGATCTAGGAAAACCCACGAAAAAATCCATTGCAATCTTTTCCCATTTCCACTCGGGTATGTCCATGGGATTCAATGGCCCCTACGGCCTCTGATGTTCAACCTTCACCTGTTGACAAATCATGCATTTAGACACAAACATGGCTATCTTCCCTTTCATATTTCTCCACCAAAAAGTGTCACACAAATCCCAATACATTTTTGTTCTGCCTGGGTGTGCAGCGTAAGGAGCTGAGTGAGCTTCAGCCATAATCTCATTCCTCAACACTTTACCCTTTGGCACACACAAACGACCTTTAAACATCAAAGCTTTATCTTCTGCTATTTCAAATCCTTTCCTTTTCTCAGTTCCTATATCAACCCTGATCTTTTCCAAAAAGGGATCATCTTTCTGAGCAGCCACTATTCTGTGCCCGAGAGTCGATTTTACAGTAAAACTTGCTAATATCGCCGAAGTTCTTACTGATGACGTTAATACATCAATTCTCGGGTTATCCAAATCTCTAATTAAATGATCTTATCTTGTACCAAGTGCTGACTATTGTCCCATGTTCTTTCTACTCAACGCATCAGCGACTACATTAGCCTTACCTGGATGGTACAAGATATTGCAATCGTAATCCTTCACTAATTCTAACCACCTCGTTGTCTCATATTCAATTCCTTCTGAGTGAAGAAGTATTTGAGACTCTTATGATCGGTGTAGATCTCACACTTGATATATTTTTTACCATCTAAAATAACATTTAGAAGTGATTATTATGAGCCCAACATTGGAGGAGAAAGATAAAATTATAAGGTATTGAAGAAATAATTCAGCTCGAGATACTCTTCTTCATGCATTAATTTGGTATAAGTAATTACAAGAGGAATATTCTAGATAGTACATATGGTTATTTGTTCCCAAATTCAAGGAATGTGTTGGAGTGAATTTACAACAGAATTGTGGTGCTAACAATACAAAAACAGTTTGCACGCCAGCAATGAATTTATAATAGATAATGCTGATATGTTAGCTGCTGAGGTGAGCTGGTAACTTGGAAGTGTTGACCTATGGTTGATCATGACCTTAATGTTTTGATTATAACAAACAAGCTCATCTTGTTTACTAACAAATTAAATTGACTGTTTAAGCCTTCAAAGTTATAAACATTATTATTCACATTCAAATGAAGTACAAGTGAAGGTTAGACGAGCATTCAAGACAAATCATTCGAGATACAAGTCAAAGAGAGGCTCGAAGAGATCAAAAACATTGAAGATAGAGTTATTTATCGAACCTCATTTCTATATATAAAGGTATAACTCGTCAATATTTAGCAAGTGCATAAAGCTCAAGTATTTCTCATAAATTCATCACTTGCATAAATTGTTTTGACATGAAAATGATCTTGAAAAAATAAACATTTGTAATATAACAAAAACCTTGAAAAATCATTTCCAAGCATCCCTCAAAAGATCACACTTCTACTTTCAATCAAAAAGTTATACTCCAGTTTTCAATCTCATATTGTGACAGATATTTGACATGGAATATGATCTAATTTGAAGATTACTTCTGAAGAAACGTTGTAGCCTTTTGAATTAGCTTTCCAACGTATTTTGAATCACCTTAATCGGATATCAAGAGAAAAAGTTATGATCAAAATACGGAAAGCTGTCCGGCATAAAACTGTCGTATCGGACGTCCGGTAAAATCGATTTTTGGCAACAACGGTCAAATTTTAACGGTCTGATTTTATGACAAAAAAATAACCGCTATTTGACCGTCCGGTACTGTACCGGACGTCCGGTAAGAGCCGTCCGGTAAGAGCCATCCGGTTGGACAGAGTTTTTGACAGATTTTCATCTATAAATACTCAACTCTCTTCCATTCAATTCCAACACTTATTAGAGATATTTTGAGAGAGTTTTTGGTTGAAAATCTATTGAGCTTACGTTGATTTATCTTTCAATTCATCTATTACAAGAATTTCTTGATTGATCCAAACTTGGTTTATCTATTTCATCAAGAAATCAACTTTGCAAGAAAACTTTCGAAACTCATCTATTTTCTATCTTGATAAAAGTTTTTTTTGCCAACACTTGTATTGAAGTGTAAATCTCTCCTCATACTTAACTTGTGTTATTTTGTTAAGAGAGATTATTGGTTGAAAACTTTGATAACAATACAAACTATTTCATCATCCATCTTTTATCAAAGTTTACAACATCAACACTTGAACTTAATTCATTTGCTATCTATTAAAGTGTTTGCCTATTTTCTTCTTGTACTCAACCTTGATTTTATCATTCGATAAGAAGAGAAGATTTGTATAGTAAAATTAATTTGTAGTGTGGGTCGGTTGTAGTCCCCTAAAGATCAACATTGTATAAGGTTTGGTGCGCCCTGTTGTAAGTCACCGTGTGGGTCATATTGAGGTCCCATAAAGCTCGATAGTGTGGGTCGTGTTGAGGTCCCGGAAAGCTCAACGTTGTAAATGATCGGTGCTCCTTATTGTAAGTTACCATTATAATACAAATTGGCCTTGCTCGTGACGGAGAGCTTGGTAACGAGGACGTAGATCATTGCATTGGATCGAACCCCATTAAATCGGTTTGTTATCTTTACATTATTGCACTTTACTTTAAATTGCTATTTACATTGTGCAATATCATACTTGAATTAAGATAACATATTTGCATATTTACTTATTGTTTTATACTTTGCAATTATATCTTATTTGTTGAATTATTTTGAGACTAAGTGTCGAAAAAGTTTTGAAAACCAATTCACCCCCCTCTTGGTTAGTTATTCTTGGGTTAACAGGAAGCTGACTCAGCATTTTTAATCTTGACACCCCTCTTCAAGTTGGACGGCATAGGAGTGACTCCAAGCTTGTCTTTCAAGAAGAAGAACCTTGAATGAGTGATTTCTTTGGTCAGCATGTCTACTACCTGATTAGAGGATGGCACATACTTGACTTCTAACTCCTTCCCAAGTACTTTGTCTCTGATGAAGTGAATGTCAAACTCAACATGTTTTGTTCTTGCTTGATACACCGGATTTGCAGCCAAGGTACTAGCACTCATATTGTCACGCCAAAGAATTAGAGTTAAAACTTGTGGCAATTCAAGTTCCTTGAAGAGTGATTAGATCCAAGCTATCTTTGATGCTACTGAAGCTAAGGTTTTATACTCAGATTCTGTACTTGATCTAGCAACTACATGTTGCTTCTTTGAAGACCAGGCAGCCAAATTTTCTCCCAAGTAGATACTATAGCCTCCGGTCGACCTTCTGTCATCTGGGCAGGATGCCCAGTCAGCATCTGAATATCCTTTTAGGTCTAGTCTATCACTCCTTTTGTATTTACAATCCTTGTTTATTGTTCCTTTCAGATACCTAAGTATCATTTTCAAAGCTTACGAAACTGAAGTTGGGAATTGCAGAAATTGACTTAGTTTGTTTATAACAAAAGTAATGTTTTTGCCTGGTATGAGTTAGATATTGAAGTGTTCCTACTGCACTTCTATAAATCGAAGGATTTTTAGTGGTTCACCTTCTGCCTTTGACATGGTTTCGCCTACTGGAATTGGAGTTGGGCATGGCTTAAGATTTTCCAGTTCGAATTTTCTAAGTAATTCACCAATGTACCTTGCTTGTGTTAAGTGAAGACCTGAGCTGTGCCACAATACTTCGATTCCCAAAAAGTAGTGAAGTTGCCCCATGTCTTTGAGTGCAAACCTTTGGTTTAATTCATTTATGAATCTCTTTAATAAGCCTTCATCATTCCCAGTTACCACTATGTCATCAACATAGATGAGTGCAAATAGGACTTGTTTCTCATTTTTAAAGTAGAATAGTGAGGTGTCTGCAACTGATTACTTGAATTTTCAGTTCATTAGTATTGACTTCAGTTTCTCATGCCAGGCTCGGGATGCCTGCTTTAATCCATAAATTGCCTTTTTCCAACTTGCAGACATGATCAGGTTTTGATGGATCTATAAACTCATCTGGTTGGTTCATGTATACTACTTCCTCAAGTTCACCATTTAAGAATGCATTATTGATATCTACTTGTCTGATTTGCCATTCTTTAGACACTGCCATTGTGAGTATGACTCTTACTGTTGATGCTTTGATCACATGGCTAAATGTTTCATAAAAATCAACCCCATGTTCTTGATGATATCCTTTAGCCACCAACCTTGCCTTAAGCCTTTGAACAGAACTATTAGTGTTGTATTTTATTCTGAAAACCCACTTGCTTCCTACTATGTTGTAAGTTGGAGAATGTGGCACAAGTTTCCAGGTTTTTTTTTCATCAAGGCATTGAATTCTTCCTCTATAGCATTCTTCCATTCCTTGTTCATTAAAGCTTCATTTAGATTTCTTGGTTTTGATATTTTAAGGCTGCCACCAACTGATTTTCCTAGGAGTGCCTTTGGTTTGCAGATTCTTGCCTTTGCTCTTGTGATCATAGAATGTTCAATTAAGTTTCTTGCTCCTAATCGATGTTTGACTTGTTGCTGATTTTCCATAGCGTCTGATCTAGCATTTTCATCATTCTGTAATATCTCAAGTTCTGTTTCAACTCCTTGATTCACTGCTTGATTGTTCACACCTTCATCACTTCCATTGTCACCATTTATGTTTTCGATTTGACTGTCACTCAAGTTGAGAGGTGAGTAATGTTCATCACGAGTTACTTCAGGAAGAATAGTATCAACTGGATTTGAGATAAGCACAAAATTATTTGATTGAGGTGAAAACTGGAAATAGGTTACCACAGACTCTGGGTTCACTGAACTTTGTTACATTTGGATAGAAAACAATGACTCAAAGGGAAAATCATGTTCATTAAACACAACATGTCTTGAAATATAGACTTTACCTATGGTTGATAGACATTTATAATCTTTATGGGAGTCACTATAGCCAATAAATACACATTTGGTTGAGTGGAAACCGAATTTATGTCTTTCGTAGGGCCTTAAACAGGGATAGAAGGCACAACCAAAGATCCTTAATGACTTGTAATCAATTTCTTTCTCAAATCGAGTCAGATAAGGAGACTGCATTTTGAGTAAATGTGTAGGCAATCTATTGATCAAGTAGGTTGCAGTTTGGAAGGATACCCACCAATACTTTAATGGCATTTTGGCTTGAACTAAGAGAGTGAGGCATGTTTCAGTTATGTGCATGTGTTTCCTTTCAATTCTACCATTTTGTGCTGAAGTGTGGACATGGATGTCTGAAATCAATGCCCTCATGAGTAAGATAGGTTTTGAAAGTTCTATACACTCATCCCCAATCAGCCTGCATAGTTTTTATTTTCCTTGCAAGCTTGTTTTCTACGAGTTTCTTAAAATGAATAAAGACATTAAGTACTTCAGATTTTTGTTTTAGAGGAAAAATCCAAGTGAATCTACTAAAGTCATCAAGGAATGTCATGTAGTATTTGAACCCTGATATTGATTGAATTGGTGCAGGTCCCCATAGGTCAGTGTACACAAGTTCAAGTGGTGTTTCGGCATGATAAGTGGACAGAGAAAAAGGCAACGGTGGGATTTCCCAAATAACAGGCATCACAAAAGAATTTTCTGTCATTTTCATTCAGCATTTGATTACAAGATTTGAGCACTTGAGACACCACTTGGCTAGATGGGTGTCCAAGTCTCATGTGCCATACATTTGCTTTTAGATTTGAAGACTCCTGACTAGGACTTAAATTAGGAACAGTGGAAAAGATATTGTAGCAATACTGATTTGAAATGGTAGACATCTGAGATTGACCTTGGATGTTTAGGTTAGGGAAATCCAGTTGATACAGTCTTTCTTTAAGCCTCCCTTGCTGCATCACTTCATTCGTTAGCTTGTCCTTAATAAAACAACAATTAGAATGAAATTTCATAAAGACATTGTTATCAGAAGTTAATTGTGAAACACTGATGAGGTTTTGTTTTTTATTTCAAGCATGCGTAGAAGTTTATTTAACACAAGTGATTTGCGGTTTAAAGTAGGAAGACATGATGTACTGAAATGGGAAATGTGGAGCTTATTTCCATTTCCTACCATTATTTCTTACTTACGAGTATACTCAGAAGCTGTAGACAGATTTTGCTTATCTCTAGTGCAGTGGTTGCTAGCACCAGTATCAGCAAACCAGCCAGGATCATTCAAGGTATTGGGATAAGCCACAAAGGCTGCTAGTGCTGCTGATGAGAAGTTGGAGTTTGTTCTTTGGTTAGGTGGTGCTCCTCTATACCGTTCATCATACCTAAAGTTGAAAGGTGTCCAACTTTTCCACACACCTGGCAGATATGTCTATCACCACCATTGAAACTTCATCTTCTTCCACCTCTGAAGTAGTTAGAGAATCTTCCATTAGTATTGGCTTGTAAGTTCTGGTGTGATGCTGATTTGAGCCATATCTTTGAGTGAAATTAATAGAGGTTTGATCGATGCTTATTCCTACCATTTCATTCCTCATTGTAGTTAGATGTTCTAGCCTACTTTCATATGTCATCAAGGTTGATTGCAGTTCTTCCCAAGAGATGCTTTCTCTACTGTGAATTTGAACAACAATGGGAGTGTAATCTTCATCTAAACATGCTAGAACTTGAGTAACCAAATCACAGTGGGAAATAGCCTTGCCAGCAATTTCCAAATTATCTGCTAGCATCTTAACTTTGTTCAAGTATTGGTCAATACTCATGCTGCCTTTTCTTGCCTTCTGATGTTCTCCAATAAGAAATGTGATCCTGGACCTGTTTTGAACCCCATAACTTTCCTTCACAGCTATCCATAGTTCACTTGAGGTTTTGGCACCCATTACCCTCATAGCAATATCTGGAGTCATTGAGGAATAAAGTCAACCCATGAGTAGTTGGTCTGTGGACATCCATTGATTATACTATATGTTTTTTGTCATTTCAATGTTGGTTCCACCTCCACTAGTAATTTCAGTTCCAATAAATTCTGGAGGACACAGCTTTGTCCCCATAATGTAGCCTTCAAGATTATGACCACTAATGATGGGCAATATCATGTTTTGCCATAGTAGAAAGTTTTTTTTTTTTTGTCAAGCTTGATTGATACTACTTGAGTTAAGTTTACACCAAATGGTGAGGGAATTTAATTTCCTTGCATTGGAGCAGAGTTGCTGCTAGAGATGGATGTAGGAGTTGAGTTTCCTGCTGCATTTTGTGGAGTGTTACGGCGTTTTCCATAGAGCTCTGATACCAAGAAAAAATTGTAAGGTATTGAAGAAATAATTCAGCTCGAGATATTCTTCTTCATGCATTATTCTGGTATAAGTAATTACAAGAGGAACACTCTAGATAGTACATATGGTTATTTGTTCCTGAATTCAAGGAATGTGTTGGAGTGAATTTACAACAGAAATGGGGTGCTAACAATACAAAAAACAGAATGCACGCCCGTAATGAATTTGTAACTGATAATGCTGACGTGTTAGCTGCTGAGGTGAGCTAGTAACTTGGAAGCTGACTCAACATTTTCAATCTTGACATCTAGTGACGGGTTTGCTGTATTGCCCATAGTGGACAGGAGTTATTATGCCCATCGTGGGTAGTGATTTCATGTCATATCCCTAATGCGTGCCACACACACAATGGGCATAATAACTCTTGCCCACCATATGCAGGACACCACCGATCGAGTTGAATATACTTGTTTAGAGTATAATTATGTTTCAATAATACTTTATTTAAGGACAACTAAATGTTTAAGTTTGGGGTTGTTAAATAAGTGTAAATATTACATTTGTTTTTACGAACTAAAATAACATTTGGAAGTGATTATTATGAGCCCAACATTGGAGGACAAATGATGAAAATGAATGATAATTGATAAAAAAAAAAATTATTAAAGTTGATTCTGGAAGTTTGGGACTAATGAGTCATGTTTGAATGTTGAAGGACCTCAATTGCAACATTTAATGACTCAACCTCAACAAAAAATAAAAAACAAAAAACAACAAAAAAATAATGATCAAATTGTACAAGTGAAAGTTTAATTTCTGGCAACTTGGGATATCCTAATTGAACTAATATTATGCTTTCCTCTCATCTTTTGGCACTATTTTAGGCCTAAATTATTTATAAATAGAGATCTTTCATTCAAATAAAATGGAGGCTAGAGATACAATCTTGAGATGAAATTACATATTTAAATACATTAAGTTCTCAAGATTTATATTTCAATTTGGGATTTAAAGATTGAAGAATACAATTGGTTGGGAGATAAACATACTGTGTATAGGAGATTGATAATCCATTGTTTGGGATTGGGCGGCAAGGAACAATAATTGTTAGAATTCTTTTCTTTATTTCCTTCTGCCGAACTCGATAATATTTTTCATCTTCTTATTATTTAACTCCAATTATACGATTAACTAAGTAATTGATTGTTAGGATGAACGATGTAGCTTGAGTTAATGTTTTTTTAATTCAACTAATTTCATACAGTTTTGATTGTGTTCATTGATTTATGTTATTTAATAGATGTTCAATTGCTTGATCACAAATTGTTTGATTCAAATTTCAATATTGATATTGTGAGGAGATATATTTTTCTAGTTCGTGCAATAAGTGATATATGTTTTGATAAGAGATAAATAATTATAGCTTATCCAATCATGATTGAATTACTACAATTGAATAGTTTTACGTGTATGAATTTAAAAATCAAGGCATGTGAATATAGATTGCTTTGATCGAGAGAGATTACTAACTAAAATTGGTTAATTCGATTGTTAATATGTATGAAAATGGAATGAATAATGTTGGTGAAATTGTAGCGAGATAGACCTCCGCTTTTTCCTTGACGTGTAGTACCTTCCGACTACTCCGATCAGTGAACGCTACCTGTAAACTAAGGTTGGATATTTCTCCCCCATTGTACTTCCGGCGTGAGAATCAGTAGTTGGTTTAGAAACGTAGGAAGAAAGTATAATTGGAATTCAAATAGTCCGGGATTTTCTCACATTTGGGGTATTTATAGGCACCTGATGCGCCGCACTCGTTCGACAGTTAATGGTGCCATGTGTCCCACATAAATCTTCCCATTTTCCCTACGTTTTGATGGGATGACCCCCACTCGTCAGGAGGTTGGTTGTTTCCACGTTTATCGTCGAGTAGTTCTCGTCCAACTCATTGTCATTTGTATGGTTAAGTGTAGTTTTGGCCTCGTAGTGATAGACAGCATATGTGAACGTAGAGGGATCATGGTGGTGGCAGCCTCATGGTGGTCGACAACATTATGGTAGTAGGCATGGTGGTAGGAGGCATCGGGTGGTTGACTGCCTCATAGTGGTAGACGGACTATATGAACGTAGGAGCCTCATGGTTATAGGCAGCCTCATGGGGGTCGACGACCTCGTAGTGGTAGACGGCTTATGTGAACATAGAGTGCCTCATAGAGGCGGCCTATAGTGATAGACTACCTATGTGAACATATAGAGTCTCATAGTGATAGATTGCCTGTAGGGATAAACGACCTATTATGTGGTCCTCTACGTGGAGTACATATCAAGTAGTTCTCACCTCATTGACCATCGTGGATAATTATTAATATCATCCTGTATCAGTTAGATAAAATTAATATTAAATATCCGAAGTAGAAATCGAAATTCCTAATCACTTAATTCCAAAAGTTCTCAACAAATTAAATTAGTTAGATTAATTAGATTAGTTTATTATAGTTTCATTATGACTTAAATACTTAATTTGTCAATAGGTCACCACATTAATTTTGATTGAAGTTAGATTAGAATAAAGATTAATAGTAAACACTTAGTCTATGTGAAAACGATATTTGAACTTCAAAATTTACTTTATTGCTTGTCACGATGCGTACACATGCAGCACATTGATTAGTGCCTCTGGTGTTGATCACACGACAATGTGAAAGCAAGCGGTGATGGTTTTGATGGTAGGCAGGGGTGGCTAAGGGTGGAGAGTTGGTGGTTGTCGAATATACACTGTAAAAGGATAACATAGTGTGTATGTTACATTTTGAAGAAATTACACACTAACAGGATACCATAGAGTATAAGGTTTAATTATTGTAACTTATGAAATGTAAGATTCCCAAATTTCACTGCAAAAAAGTTAATTACATTTCATAAAAATATTAAAACTTAGTAAGATACAAGAAGTCACATACACGTCAGAAAATTACAGAAAATTTATACCAAATTCTTGAAAATATAAGGTAGTTGTTTTTTTCAATTTGAGGCCTCCTATTTGTTGACATTTGGGTAATTTTCCCAATACAAATTTGACTTGACCCCGGTAGGCCCCACATTAATGCCTTAACTTAAATTTGGCAAGAAGGAAAAATCAATTCATTTTGTCGAACATAGTTAATATTAAATTTCGACATCCACGAATATATTGGATGGTTGAGGTTTAAATTTTACAATACGAATTCAATTTTTAGGACATGACCTTGTTATATTTGCTCAATATATTTTTTGTCGACTTTAGAAAACAGGATAATAAAACATTTTAATATAAGACACAAATTAGTGTAATTCTTTAACCATTACATGTTGCATGCATGGTTTACTAATTAAGGAAAATAATATAGTATATATTTAGGAGGGGCTCGATGTAACGTTCATATAGAGGTGACCAAAAATGAAAATCTGATTTCATTAAAAAATATAGCGTACAATACAAGAGCTCATACACCATGTCATCAAACATCAAGTTTAATGTCCCTCTGCGTTGTGGTCACATTTGAAGTCGTAACTTGAAAGAGGTTCTGTAAATTTTTTATTGTAGTCATATATCGGGAAGTCCATAGATTCGTCCCAATTCCCATGAATATATTTTAAAATCGATATACAAACTGCAGAAGGTTCAAAATTCAAATTTATATTTGACAATTAACAAAAATATGCTTAGAATTGTAAAGACTATTGAGATTGTTCATGCCTATAATGTTTTACCAGTCATGTCGAGTGATCCGAACTAGACTCTCTTTATTTATTTATTTTTATTTTCAAAAAAAAAAAAAGGTATACTTGCTATTTTGTTATGTCACTTGGTAAACTATAACTGCATTGGTTTATACGAGAGAGAGACATGAGATGAGAACCACGAAGTTCATCCAAAATTCTTGGCAAGGAGCCAAAGACAAGGGAGTAATTTAAGGACGACCGAAATATGAAAACCTCCCTCAGTGAACGTCGCTTGCGGGCAATGCCCAAAAATTCTAACCACTACTGTTATGTATAAAAATGACCCCAACCCTTTTTAACACAAAGAATTACTTGTTAGAGATAGGAAAATTTCAAAAATGGCTAGAATAAATTTGTTCTTTTTTACCCTAATATCATGCCTTTCAACACTGTCAATGGTCCATTCTGAGGACCCTTATTTGTTTTTCACATGGAATATTACTTATGGAGATCTATCCCCCCTGGGAGTGCCTACGCCGGTAATTCTCATTAATGGCCAATTTCCAGGGCCAGAAATCAATTGCACTTCAAACAATAACATTGTTATCAATGTGTTTAACCACCTTGACGAGCCATTTCTTTTCACCTGGAATGGGATTCAGCAGAGGAAGAATTCTTGGCAAGAAGGAACTCTGGGCACGACTTGTCCAATCCAGCCCGGTAAAAATTTTACATACCATTTCCAGGTGAAAGATCAGATTGGTAGCTATTTTTACTACCCCAGCACCTCGATACACCGTGCTGCAGGTGGCTATGGAATGCTCAAGGCCCATAGTCGGGATCTTATCCCAGTGCCATTTGATAGGCCAGAGGCTGAATATGCTGTTTTGGCGGGTGATTGGTACAGAAAGGACCATGCTACCTTAAAGAAGTTGTTAGATAGTGGGCGGACTCTTGGTAGGCCGGACGGTGTTATCATCAATGGTAAGCAAGGCAAAGGAGATGGTACAGATGAACCGATGTTCACCATGATCCCTGGAAAGACTTACAGATATAGAGTCTGTAATGTGGGGATGAAAAACTCCATCAATGTCAGAATTCAAGGCCACACATTGAAACTGGTAGAGATTGAGGGATCCCACACTGTTCAGAATGTGTATGATTCCCTCGATGTGCATTTGGGGCAGTGTTATTCATTCCTGGTGACTGCTAATCAAGAACCAAAGGACTATTATTTTGTGGTTTCCACACGGTTCACCAAAACCGTCCTCAGCACCACTGCCACCATCCGATACAAAGGTGGAAAGGGCCCCGCTTCGTCAGCGTTGCCTGAGGCACCGGTTGGGTGGGCCTGGTCCCTCAACCAGTTCCGATCTTTCCGCTGGAACCTGACAGCCAGTGCAGCCAGGCCTAATCCTCAGGGCTCCTACCATTATGGCCAGATCAACATTACGCGCACAATCAAGTTGGCGAATTCAGGTGGCACTGCTGATGGAAAGCTCCGGTATGCTGTCAATGGTGTATCGCACAAAGATCCGGAAACTCCACTGAAGCTGGCTGAATACTTTGGGGTTGCAGACAAAGTGTTCAAATATGACATTATTGAGGATGAACCACCTGCAAAAACAAGTGATAAGGTCACAGTTTCACCCATTGTGCTCAACGCCACTTTCCGCAACTTTGTTGAGATCATATTCGAGAATCATGAGAAGAGTGTCCAATCATGGCATTTGGCCGGATATTCCTTCTTCGCTGTAGCGTAAGCATATTTCATTACAGCATTCCATTTCTTCTGATTAACCTCATCATATATGCTTTTCTAAGTAGAAATTAATGTCCACATTTGCTACTACAGAGCACCAACTCCCGATAACACGAGGCAATCCAATGGCTCTCACATTAAAATTCAAATTAAATAACCACAATTTCTAATATTTTTCTTTTTCTTCCCCATATATTTACACATATCCGACACAAGTGCCATGTATGGTATACAAAACTAGACACGGCTCGAGAGTATAATGAACATAAGTTTCTTTTCATTCATTAATATTTTCAATATTGATCAATCTACCTTATTTTGGCATCACCTTAGTGGATATATGATAACTAGGAGTAACTCCCGCACGTGAATGCAAATAAGCACTAACACAATGCATGAATGCAACAGGATTGAACCAGGAAGATGGACACCAGATAAGAGGAGGAACTACAATCTTTTGGATGCAATAAGTAGGAACACAATCCAAGTATATCCAAAGAGCTGGGCAGCCATAATGACTACACTGGACAATGCTGGAATGTGGAGCTTAAGAGCACTGACTCTTGAGAGGCAGTATCTGGGACAGCAGCTATATATCAGCGTACTCTCACCGGAGCACTCTCTTCGCGATGAATACAACATTCCTGACAATACTCCGCTGTGTGGAATTGTCAAGGGTTTGCCTATGCCAAAACCCTACAGCGCGTGATTCAGCTTTTGAAGTTGCGCAAAGAATTTACAGTGGAAGCATTAATGGAGGCATATTCATGCCTGTTGGAGAAAGAAACAAGAGTTACAGATTTTATATTTGAAAACCGCCTAATTGAAAAAGAGAGAGAAAAATAAAAAAAATAGAGAAGAAGATTGTAAACCAGTGAGATTTTGCACGGCCACCATTTTTTTGTTAACAATTGGTTGTTTTTAATTTTTGTTAACGTATTATATAATTTATTTTCAAGTCCATTGAATCAAAATAAATACAAATGGTTTCAATGTGTACAATTTGAGTACACTACGCAGGAATATGGTGCTATATCATCTTAGCTTTGTACTAGTAATTGCAGCCTATGGCACAACATAACAAATTGTGCTTTACACTTTAAGATACAACAACTATACGCACAACTTATTCCTTAATTTCAAGGATTTTGGGAGACACAAAAATTGACTTCAACTCATAACCCCTCCGAATATTGTGGATGGCAATAATATCTTTACTACTTGATTTATTAGAGTTGCCTTGTTCAATATGTTTCCTAAATGAACAAACGTACTCAACCCTTAGTACCTCTGCTTGACAAAGAGTCAAGTTACCTTCTTCAACATATATACCAACCAAATAAGCTTACTCCTTTCCAAAACCTAAACTCTCAACTTGAGTACGTACTCTAGTTCGACAAATTAAGTTCACAGATACGAAGCTGTAAAGTTAATGATCTGTTTCAACTGGATGAGCAAATATTTCAACGACCACAGTAGTTTGTTCAAACCTTACAATTACTTCTACCTGGAACATTCCCCTTTCAAGCTGAACTTCAGATAAGTGATTTTTTTATGTTTATTAATGGCTATTGAACACTGTACTTACTATAACCGAATACATTTAACTTGCTCGATCTGGATAAGATAAGTATAATCAACATATAGTGAATTGGACATGGAAATAAAGCAAAGGACTGGGCTAGTGATGTACTGGATTTTACTCTTTTGTTTAGGATATCATTGCTGGAATTATGATATATTTGTATGCACATGTTAAGGAAATTGAGAACCAGCAAGATGTTGCATCTTGACTACCTTTTTCTTCTTAATAATATAATGTTTCAGGATAAGAATATGGAAAGAACATTCAGTTGACTTGGAATGGGTAGAGGAAACTTCGCATTTCTGACCTGAACCTGTTTTCACCTCTGGAATGTTCAGTGATGAATCTACTTTGACTGCAGGCATCTCCAAATTTGGAATGATAGGAGGTCTTCTCCTTGTAACTGTCATATTCAAACCCTTTCTCGTGTGAATTGTTGCTTCTGTAGTCATTTCAAACCTGTAGAGCTGTTGTTATACATTGGAGAACTGTTTACCGTCCTCATGGTAAATGAATTCAGAACCTCTGTTTCTGAAGATTTGAATTAAAAGCTTGGAGCCTAAATTATTCAAAGTTTTTATGTTGGGTAGAATTAAGCTAGAATACATAGAATATTCTTCTAGTCATAGTAGAAAAGACAAGTTAAAAATAATATACATGTGGCCATCTCTAACAACCCATTGAAAGTGATCACATACACTACAACAAAATTGTGATTTCACTACATACAAAAAGTTGTCGTAATAAGTGATTTAAAGCAACACATTTTTAAAGTTTGTCACGAAAATCTTCATAAAAAAAGTAAGTATAAAAAAATATAAGGCGATATAAAAGTTGTTATGATATGTGAGAAGTAGCGACAAATAATAAAAGTATGTACTCAAAAACATGAGGGGAGCAAAGTCTTATTTTTTGGTGGGAAACTTATGGCGACGAACTTTTATTTCTTGCAACAAAATTACATTTTGCGACAATGAATATTTGTTGCTAAAAATTCTATTGATGGAGGAAAAAAAATCTCTACAAGAAAAATTATTGTTTACAACGTACAAGAAAAATATTGCCATAATATATATATATATATTCCTTTGCCTGTTATTTTTCCCATATTGGGTTTCCACATAAACATTGGTGTTTATTTTCTTCTAGTTTCATTATCGTCATTATCTTGCAATCTAGAATTCATAACAAGTGATATTAAAGCGAGGTTGATTGTTTCGCATGGCGACAACGAAATATGATATTCTGCTGTTGGATAGAAACATGAGATTTACCTTATGGTAAATGAATATGCGAGCGGTTTGAGCGCAGATGGATTTGAAGAAAGCCTTGCTTGGCTTTGATAGGATGCTTGCTACCTGGACACAGGATGAAAAGCAATATAGGGATCGAAAAACCCAATCACAAATTTATCTACATATTTCAAATCAAATTCTTCAGGATATTCTAAAGGAGAGAAATGCCGCTACATTGTGGTTGAAGTTGGAGTATCTTTGCATGACAAAGAGCATAACCGACGAGCTACACTTAAAACATCGCTTGTATTCTTACTGGATGTCTAAAGGTGCATCATTAGATGATCATTTAACTATGTTCAAAGAAATCATAGCTGATTTGGAGACATTATAAGTTAAGTATGACGAGGAAAACTTGGGGTTGATGTTGTTGTGTTTTCTGCCGCCATCATCTGTGACTTTTAGAGATATTATTCTCTATAGTCGGGATACTCTCATCATAGACGAGGTCTATGATGCTTTACTATTTAAGGAGAAGATAAGGCATCTTGTTGGAGGATTTGGGAATCATGTTAAAGTCTAGATTGTGCGTGGGAAAAATAAAGATAGGAATTTTGGTAGAAATATGAGGGGCAAATCGAAATCTAGACATGCTAAGAAGACATTCACTATTGTACAAAGAATGGACATATTAGAGCTTATTGTTATGCCTTGAAAAATAGAAATAAAGATGATAGTGCTACTAAGAAAGGGAAACAACTTGCTAACACAACAGATGATGATATTGTGGAAGATGGGCAAAGTGAAGGAAAACTTCTTGTAATTTCTGACATGGATTCCAAACCTTATGAGTAATGTGTTATAGACTCGACTTGTACTTTTCATGTAGGGACTGATTTTCAACATGTGAAGGAGCTTTGAGGGGTGTAGTGATTATGTGAAACAACGCACCTTTCGAAATTGACGGAGTTGATACAGTCAGAATCAGAATGTTCGATGGGCGATAAGGTAACTTACAGATGTAAAGCATGTTCTAGAACTAAAGTAAAATCCCACATCTTTGAGTGCACTTCACTCAAAGGGTTATAGATACACGGGTGAATATCGAGTTTTGAATGTGAGCATGTGTGCTCTTGTTGTCATAAAGGGACATAAAAACTCTACACAGTTGTACATTTTCCATGGTTCTGCAATAATTGTGGATGCAACTGTTTCTACTTTTTCTTTAACAAATGATGAAGTTACAAAATTTTGGCATATACGGTTCGGGCATTTGAGTGATAACGGCATGGCACAGTTGAGTAGAAAGGGACTTCTTAATGGGCAGAAGACCAACAAAATAAACTTCTGTGAGCATTGTGTCTTTGGGAAACAAAGAGTCAGATTCACGAAAGAAAGACATAACATGAAGGGAAAACTTGAATATATCTATTCAAATATTTGGGAACAGGCCAAGGTACCATCAAAAGGAGGCCATTATTACTTGTTGATAATGATTGAGGATTTATTTACGAAAGTTTGGGTATTCTTTTTGAAGCAGAAGAGTGATATGTTTGGGACCTTCAAGGAGTGGAAACCATTGGTAGAAAAGCAGAATGGAAAGTAGGTGAAATGTCTCCGCAAAGATAATGGTTTGGATTTTTCTTCAGATGAATTCAATAGCTGCTACAAGGCTGAACGCATCTTAAGACACTTGACAGTGCCTAGAACTTCTGAACAGAATGGTGTGGCAGAACAGATGAATAAAACTTTGATGGAAAACATTTGTTTTATGCTTTCAAATTTTGGGTTGTCTAAGACTTTTTAGGCTGAAGTTGCTATTACAGCGTGTACTTCAGAAAAGAAGACAGTGAATCAACTACATATTTGTTATTATATGTTGATGATATGCTCATAGCAGCTAAAGATAAAGCAGAGGTCAGAAAATTGAAGTTTCAACTCAGTAATGAGTTTCGTATGAAGGATTTTGGTGCAACAAAGAAGATTCTTGGTATGAAAATCTTCAGGGATAGAAAGACTGGCAGATTATATTTGAGTCAAAAGGGATACACTGAGAAGGTGCTTGAAAGATTCAATACGAAGAATACGAAGGCTATTAGTACTTCATTGGCTGTCCACTTTAAATCATCATTTAACTTGTGTCCTTAGTCAGATAAAGACAGATTACATATATCAAGTTCCTTATTCCAGTACAGTTGGTTCGCTGATGTATACTATGGTTTGTACAAAACCTGATTTAACACTTTAAAGAAGTGCATAAGGAGTTAGAATTTATGACAAAGTGGGATCGCAAGGTAAAAAAATGATTTCATGATTACTTCGGGTTTGTTCGTTTTTGGAGAATTGTTAGTCTAATTCGAATTTTGGGCAGATTTCATCGTTTAGGCCCTCAATTAAGTATTTTCGTCGTTTATGGTAATTTTTATTTTAGTAATATATCATTCAATAAAATTTGGATTTTTATTCCATTTGTTGGAGGACGATCCTGAATTTTAGGAGTTTCTATTTAAGTTGTTATCTCGAATTTTTCCATTTATGGAAAAATATCATTTTTTATTTTATTTATTTATTTTTCAATTTTTGCTAGGGTTTTACTATTTAAAGCATTGTAAACCCTTTGTGGCCATTGTTTTATTTAATTGAATAAAAGTTCTCGTGAGTTTTTCTCATCTTCGTGATGTTGTTCATTTTTCATATAATCTTGCATTACGTAAGTTGGTATCAGAGCCAGTCTACTTGAGCATGTGGTGTTGTTATGGTATAATGTCATGTGTTCTTGTGGAGAAAAGATTTTGGGCTACGGATCGTGTCAGCAAGCTAGCGGAACATGAAGAAGGAAGTTGTGGGCAAGAAGGATGAAAAAGGACAGCATTGCGCAATTCCCTAGGTGCCTTTCAAGGAGTTTTTGAGGAGCGTACATTACATGGCATGATGATGAAGATTATGTGTTTTATTCGACATGTGTTGAGGCCCTGCGGTTTGGAGGCCGTCCACCCGAGGAACCAATGCTCAAAGAGACAGGGGGTGAAGGTTGGTGTCTGTTCATAAAAATATATTTCAAATTACAACAACCGCAAGTGTACAATTCGTTATAAGTAATAAAGTGGACTTTTTGAATCTAGATATCTTCTCACAATGATTGATTAGTTTTAATTCTAATTATTTTGATCTTAACCGAAACAAATAAATAAAAGTGTTTGTGTTGATGAAATTATAAATGAATTAATGATAAATATGTAAGTATGCATTAATTAATTAACTAAATGCAAATTGGATATGAATAATATTTGAGGTGTTTTCTAATATGTGATGAATGTATTAGGATCATGAATTCCTAAGTAATAATCTTTTTAACACTAGTTTTACACTTTGACACACGATTGCAATATTGACAAATCAATGTTCCTAAATTATCCAATAATCTCTCTCGAGCAATGTTAAACATATTCTCACATATGACCCAATTATATTTCTATGATGATGCGAACATATGAGAATGCATGAGTTTTTATGAACACTTAAAGATTTACACAAGGTATAGCGGTATATTTCTATCCCCTTTCAGATCCTATGATGATTTATATATGTCGAATTTATTTTTCTTCTCTCGAATGCATGAAATAAATCACCAAACTCACACAATTATCATGCACTATAATCATAGAAAAAATAAGATCATATAAATTATTCAAATATTCTAAAACATGTTTTTGATATCAAGAATGTAAATCTAAGAATTAAAAATCATAATACAAAGATTATCGTTCCCTAGCATAAATTAATCTATCCTAACATGGTGAAGAGAAGAAAATCAAAAAATAGATAAAGAACGACATCACCCCGATTAATTTTCAATTGAATCTTCGTGTTCTTTGAGTTGTTCTTCGCGTTCTTGCCCTTTTTCTCTCTGAAAATCTTGATAAAAATTCTCCACCTACTTTTGGACGGCTCTAGGGTTTTAAAAGACGCCCCAAGATTCGTTTCCATAAGAGTTCTATTGAAATAATGAAACCAAAATTTTCTCCCCCAAAATGGCCTGGGCGCCCGCCCAGGCTTAATTTTTGGCTTCTGTTGATGATTTTGAAGTTGGGCAACCAAAATAACTAGGGTTGCCTGGGCTAAATTTCCGTCATTTTTCTTTTCTGCCTTTTTTCATTATTTCTTCCATATTGGTCATTCACATCAAATTACTTCAATTTTAGTTCTTCAACTTTTACCCAAATGCATATTAGTCCCCAAACTTTCATCAATTGGCCGATTTATCTTTCTTTCTTTTCCAATTGCTTAGAAACAGATCCAAAACTGAAAGAAGATGAAAATAACCTAAGTTAAGTAAAATGTAATAATAAAACGACACAAAAGCTCAGTAATATGGCTCTGAATCAGTGTTGAAGACGGTAAGTACGAATTACCACAAGTTTGTGAATGTCTGTCCATATAGAGTGGCGAAGCTCACTTCTCGATATGAAGACGTAAGTGAATTCAAATGGGGGAGAATGTCACGCAACGAGAATGGTTATCTCCCCATTTGACATGATAAAGACGCTAATAGCTAGGCGTGAGGCCTATTTTACCAAATAGTACACTAATAATATGATCATATCTGCGTATTCTCCCTAATATCCTACTCATAGCGTGTGTGTATGTCAGTTGCTCGGGCTTGCCTGCTTAAGAATGAGGGAAAGGCGACTTTAAGGCGTTGTACCTCGGAAGCCAAACCTGCGGTCCGTGAAAGTTGATATCAGAGCATAATTTGCTCATAATCATGATGTTAATCGAGGTACAAGTTTTAGTCCATTTCAGGTGGTGTATGCTCTTGTTCCTTGTGATCCCATTGACTTGGTCCTAGTTTTTACTATTGTTAAAATGCATGGTAAGGCCGATGACTTCATTCAACAATTGAAGCAGGTTCACTCACAGGCTCATGATCAGTTGTAGGGTTCTATTACTAAGTATAAGCATGATGCTGATAACCCTCAAATTTCAATTTTGCCGTGTATTTAAAGATGATACAGATAATTTTGTAGTGGCATACATAATATTTGAATGAGCTTCATTACATTCTGTCCAAAGAAAACATAATATAAATGATGGTGCACGAGTGCGAATAGAGCCAGGAGGATATATACACTTGTTAATCACCATTTCAAAAATATATACATATACATATATATGTGTATGCATGTATGTTTTGTATGTATGTATGTGCCCAAGGATGGGGTAGTAAGGCACATAGTGAAAACAAACACGAATATGATTTGAAGAATTATATTATTGAAGAACAAATTTTGAATACAACGAAATTTTTCAATACAGAGCTATTGAATATAATAATTTGAAAATAAACTTTTAAATTACAAGGAAATCCAAATTTTCTTGAAGAAGTTTTTCTCCGCAAAAATATTCTTGAAGGAGTCTTGATCTTCTTTTATACTTGAATTCTGAACTTGAAATCTTCTTTGAATTGTATTAAATGAATCTTAAATAGTTTTGAAAGACAATAATCATGTCTGCCATTTATCTTTATTTTTGCGCCTTTTGAAATAATGGTATCAACTTTTTGAAAGCTTCTTTAATAAAGCTGAAAGAATCTTTATTAAAGTTGCTTAATCAAAGTTTGTCCATTAGTCTCATGATTGATTGTAGTGTCGGCAGAAATAACTTTTGAGGTGGCAAGTATAATCGAAAGAGAACGTCCTTTGAATTTTCAACCCTATAATTTCGGTATTCATCCAAATAACTGGGTTCATAGAGTCATTTTGAATTCTTTTGAGTAGTTTCTTGAACAATTAGTTCATCGATGTCTAGCTTATAACAATCATCTTCATTACTCTGAGCATAGTCAGTTTCTGAACCTGTTTGAGATGATCTTGACTTTGATTTCTTTGAAGTTGACTCAGCCAAAGAAGCGATTTTCTTATAAATCGTTGATAGTTCCTCTAGCGTTTTGCATTGATTGAACAAGACCAAAAGTCTTGATTTCCCCACACGAAATCGACGTGTTTTTCATGTTCTTTCTTTGAAATTTTTGGTATGCCAATATTCATTTGTTATTGAATCCATGATTTAACTACCTTAGGGAAACAATTTGTTTCATGGATTTTGACCACCATTTGATCTTGAATCTCTGAACAATTCTTTTAACATTGAATTCAGAGTTTGGTTTTTGAATTATGGGAAAGTCCCAACAGAAAATTCATGATACCTTAAGATTGAAGGCGAATTGGAA
Organism: Fraxinus excelsior; assembly: GCA_019097785.1. NCBI lineage: Eukaryota > Viridiplantae > Streptophyta > Magnoliopsida > Lamiales > Oleaceae > Fraxinus > Fraxinus excelsior. The sequence continues at coordinate 18,084,812 of CM032627.1, read as the reverse complement.
CAAAAGATTTTTTTAAGCTTTAAAATTTGTTTTGCCTCAGTTTTGAAGTATTCGAACATTTGACGAGTAAGACTATGTAAAATCATCTCGTCAAGCCCAAAATATTTGAACCATATTTGAAACCATTTTGAAAAGTTTGAAAGACATGCTTGATGAAAAAGAATAAACCAGAATTAGGTCACCAGTCTAAAATAAAAAACTTGAACCAAGCGTCTTTGTAGTCAAAATAATTAAAATGAGAATCGAATGTTTTATCTTTCGATAAACGCATCCGTTTTTCTTTCCATAGGTTCTGTACCCAGTCTTCATATGACAAAACCCTTTGAATGCTTATTTTTTAAAAATCAATTTGTTTAGAATTTTGAGGACTTGGAGTGTGGGTTATGATAGTTGATCCTTAGTTAATAAGGATAGCTTCATAATAGGCTATTGATTTTTTGATCTTGAAGGCATTTATCTAACTATGAATATTTATGTACCCATGATGTTTCCGTTTCGAAAACAAGTAGAAGTGTTTTTGTATAATATTAAAAGTTTGTTCGCGATTGATTTCTGATTATTTGCCCGAACTAGTTTGAACAACCTTTTTGAAATTTTAAGGTTTTAGTTCTTCTTGAAGGTTAAGTTTTTGAAGAAAGGCTTTTGAAACAAGGGTTGTTTTTTTAGAGGTGGAAGAGCTTGATTCATCTTTTCTTGATCCTTGAAGATAATCATCTATTGAGAAAAGAGGGATTGAAGTCTTTTTCTTGGTCTTCTTTTGAAAAGAAGCCATTGATAATCTCAATATTTGATAATCTCATTCACTATATTCTCACAATTCTCTCAATAAGAGGTTTCTTTTGTAAAAACTCTCTAGTTAAGAAATTTGCAAGAATGTTTGATTTTCCTTATATATAAAGAATTTTGAAATCAAAATAGGATAAAATGGTATGCCATCTTGCAAGTATTTGCTTTGAAATAAGGGTTTTTAACATCTTTTGAGACTTTGCAGTTGATTTTTAAGATAACATTTTTATTAATTAAATTATCTTGAAATTTTGAAATACACAAAACTAATAATAAAATCTCTTTCTTGATGGTTGAATGATTCTTTTGAGGGCCAATTCAAATAACTGAATGGAACCTAACCAATTGTTCTTGACTAAACTTATTTGGAATCAGTTTTAACACTCCACCATACCCTATGTGAAACGCATCTATCTCGACAATAATGGATGCTACATGGTCTATGATTGAAAGACATGAAATGCATTTGACCTCGGCTTTAACTTTTTGAACAGCTAAATTGTGCTCGTGATTCCAAGGTAATGGATACTTTTGTAGCCTTTGAAAAAGAGGGGCACAAAGTAGCCTTATATTTTGACATCTGCAATATATTTGACACAGCGTTGCAATCTTTTTTATCTTGAATTTCATCTAGAGATTTATCAACAAATTCTAGACTCTTTAAATTGGTGTAAGTGTTCCTAGATGTATATAGCCCCTGTTTGAGCCACCTTTTTTGAAAATGAGAATGAAAAATATAGCCGTTATTGGGGCCCACACAAGAGATAGAGAATTTGAATTTAAATGTTGATGTGATGGATAACGGTCATATTTTTCATTTTAGTGAGGGAAAAATATGGCTCAAACGGGGCCATAATAACCTAAGAACCTTATACATATGTCAGAGAACAATCTTTTTTTTTTTTTTTGCTGAAACAGCTAAACCATTGTTCTTTGTGACACGTATGAATGTATTGATATGTTTGAAATGTTGTCCTTAACTTTCAGAAAAATTAAGGCATCATCAATATAAACAATAATTAAGTTTTGATAAGGATTGAAAATATCATTCATAATTTTTTGAAATTTAAAAGGAGTATTATTTGGATCGAATGGCATAACGTTCTTTCATATTAACCAAAATGAACATTGAAAGTCGTTTTGTATTTATCTTCTTCTTTAATTTGAATCTAGTAGAATCCTGACTTTATATCAAATTTGGAGAAGATAAGAGCTTTGAGTAATCCATTTAAGAGGTCTTTATTTTGAGGTAAATGATATGTAATCTATCGAAGGGCTTTGTAAGAGGCTTGTAATTGATAACGAGTCTAGGTGCACCTTGTTCGATTTTAGCTGAATTATTGACATAGAATGCAGAGTAACTCCATGATGATTTACTAGGACGAATAAGTCATTTTTTAAGTAAATCATTGATTTTCTTGATACATTAATCAAGTAATTCTTTGTTCATTTGAATAGAACAAGATTTTATAGGAATATTTGATTCATCAAAATCAGAATTATAAGGAAGAGAAATAGCATGGTTCTTCATATTCTAAAAGACATTTGGAATAGTAGAACATACTTCATTCTCAATTTTGTTTTGAAATGAAGAAATATTTCCAATAATTGAGGGATTTTTTAAATTGTTCTTCAATCCTTTAAAATCTAATTTCTTTTTAAGAAATTGAATATGTTTTTTTCTTGAGATTAATGTTATTAATAATTTTTGAAATAGATGCTTCCTTCAAGGAATTAACATTCTTGTAAGAAGGAGGATTTGTAAATTCAAAAAATGTTTCTCGAACAAAGATATTTGTAGTAAGTCATTTTGAATCAACTTGAAATTGATAAATTTGAACAATAAAAGGGATAAAAAGTATAACTTCTTGGTCCAAGTCTTTGACTAAGTAAAATATATTTTCGAAACAAATATTTGAATTGTAAACATGAGCTTTTGAAAGTTTATATTGAATATTGAATTTTTTACCACTAGCACCATAAAGACGTTCAATGGTTTTTTTCAAAATATTTTACAGGGATCAATCATTTCCTAACACAATTTTGATCGGCTCCAAAATCAATTAAGACTCTAGAAGTGATTTTGAATTCTTTGTTAAACTACAATAGTCATATTGCAATACCATTTATTAAGTTGAATACGATTGATAACATTGATTTTTTCTTCTTCCATTTGAGAAGTTTCATGATGAGTATGAGAAGTTTCTTCCTCAGAAGAAGAATCATGACTAGAACTATTTTCTTGTTCCAAAGTTTTGGTTTTCAAGGAAACAACTTCCATGTGAACATCTTTCATTTGACAATTGAGGAAAGCGAATTGAGATTTCATCTCATTGATCTCAGATCTTAATTCAGAACTTGAGGATTTTGAAGATGTACAAGTATTAAACCAATTTAATGGTCTTTCATATTAAGTGGAATTACCGGGATTTGGAAGCATTTGGTAAAAGAAGATAAAATTTATTCTATGATTTGATGATCTTCGATATTCTCAATTATTTCTTGAAAGTTCTTCTTTAGTAAGCACATTTATGGTTTTACAACCACAAAACTTCGTTTCCTTGGCTTGAAGTACAGTTAAACCTCGATAAAGTAATACCCTCGGGACTGGAAAAAAATATTCATTTAGCGAGGTTATTTATTTATTATTTTAGCGAGAGCCATAAATATGTCTAAAAATCTCATCTTAGAGACAGATTTACCGATATTCTAGCATCTTACAAGGCCTTAAAGTTGAAGCACCAAATCCTGAAAAAATTAATATTTTGAATGCTATTAATTTTGCTAACATGACTTGGAATTTTGATGTGAAGACAACAACAATTGCAAATTGTTTTCGGTATTGCAAGATTCGGTCAAAAGAAAACAATGTTCCCGAACCAGAAGTTGGTGAATTAGATAAAGGTGTCCAAGGATTAAATAATGTCATCTCTAATTTACGCTATGAAAATGTGATAGATGTTGAACATCTTTTAAACTATCATAGCGAGAATGATGCAGTTATGGAATCACCTACAGACGAAGAAATTATTCAATTGGTAATGAACAGTAATGATGATAAGAATGATCCTGAACCGGATGATAGTAGCGTTGTCCCAAATATGTCGTCAAAAGAGGCATTTCAAGCAATAGTCACCTTAAACAACTACTTGCTACAACACAAGCAAAATATTTCGAAAGTTGTGTATGCTCTACAAAAAGTTAAGGATGATGTTCATTTTGGTTTAGGTGGGAAGAATAAACAATCAACTATAGATGCATATTTTCAAAAGGAATGATTATTGTACGAGTATTGTTGATTGATTGAAATATTTTGGTCTATATATATATATATATATATATATATATATATATATATATATATTACTTTATATATTTTTATTGGACCTTTAAGGATTCAATTTTTTTTTATTACTTAATGCATTTAGCGAGGTTATTTCTTTAGTCCATTGGCCCAAGTCGGGATCGAAAGAAATTATTATATAATCGAGATTATTACTTTATTGAACATTACTTTATCGAGGTTTAACTGTAGAGGTAGAGGATTTCGAGCTTATCTCAACGTCAGTCTTTTTTGTATTGATAAACTAGTTCAAGTTCAGAATCAGATTCTTCACTTGAACTGGAATGAAGTAAATTAAGAAGTTCAAGTTTAATATTGATAAACTAGTGACCAGTTTGATTACATTTCCAACATGTAATGTTTAAAGTTTTATGAATTTGTTTCCTAAATGATTTTCTTTTTGAATTCTTAGAAGGATAATTTTGAAAAGATTTTTGTTTTTGAAAAAATCATCATTTTTGAAAAGATCGTTTCCTTATATGAGAATGAAAACTTTTCTTTTTCATTCTTAAAGATGGAGGAATAATTTTCTCGAATCCATTTTGATCAAAGATTTATTCGAGTTCTTTGCGACTCTCGGATCTATCTGATTTCAATTTTGCTTTGAGTTTGAGATCATTACATAATCCTAATCATTCTTTATTGACAAAATTGATAATTTCTTCATAAATAAGAAGAGCACATGGAATGGTATCATGATGTTTAAGTTTGATAGAATTCCCAACTCTTTCTGCAAAGAGTTTTGAAAGTCCAGATATAAATGTTTCCTTACAAAAGATTGATTGCATTCTTGTCGGAATAAAACTCTGGTAAGGAACATATCCTTATACTAGCGAAAATCATGAAATTTTGGACAACTAAGATTTAATAAAATCTCAGACATTCTATCTTGAAGAAGAGTAGGAGTTCCAATAAAATGTTTGAGAATTGAAAATACAAGAGTATTAAAACTGTCATTTTGATGTTGATCATTTGTAGCTTGAGCAATTGAGTTATGGTCTTCGTCCGTAAGATAGTTGTTCCACCAACTTTTCAGTTGTTTTGTGAAACCACATACCAAATTACCGAATGCGGTAACGGGAGTAATTTCTCGACATTTATATGTAGTATAGTAAACAACCATATATTCGAGTAATTGAAGAATTTGATACTCTCTTAAACCATTAATATTTCATTCAACAATTTCATCGCCTGAATAAGAAACTTGAGGTTTCTTCTTCTATTCGATAAGAAGGACGAAAGTAAAAATTTGGAAGTTTTAAATTTTTTCCTTTCAATTTATTGATTTGAGAAGGTTCATTCTCAATAAATTGAGATTCAAGTTCTTCTAAATTATCAATTGTATTGATATTCTTAGAAGTACCACGTTTTGAAATTTGATTTGCAAGATCTTGCAAAATACTTGATTCAGTAGATATGGAATCTTTTTCCAATTTTGGAGTAATACTTGAACCAATATGTTTGAAAATTGTATCAAGAAATTTCTTCCCTTCTTTTTTAGAAGAGGTCTCAGACTCGGAATTGGCTTCAATTCTACAAAATTGAGAACACGTTGATTGAAGAACAATATTAGTATAATTGTTCTGAGATTTAATATTTTTGATATCATTAACTGTAGTACCAGATTCTTCTAGCCAGTCAGCAGGAATTGTCTTGAGAGGTGATGCACCAATTTTTGTGTTTCCATGGGAAACTATTTATTGCATTGGAGAATGTTCATATTGAAAACTTTTACCAGATGGAGTCTTCCCTATTTTCTTGTTCACATGGGTATTTTGAATAGATTTAGTTTTAGCAATTTTCTTGCTAAAAACTTTGAAATGTGCCCATTCGTAAAAATTGAAATCTTCAAGAGAATTATAAAATTCTTCCCATAAAGATTCAATCTCATCTTTTCAAAACATGTTTTTGAGAGTGTGACGAAATTTTTGACTTATTGAACTCACTTTTTCTATCAATTGCAGAAGAAATGAAATTACACTAACTATCCAACCGTTCTGATTGATTAGGCAGCATATCTGATGAAGTAGAAGAATCATGCTTTTCTGATTCATTATCCTTATCAGAAATATATTGAGTTTTTGGAATATTTGGATTAAAACCGACTCCTTTCAATTTATCTGAAGAAGTTGAAAACTTAGTAGATTGGAAGAGATCGGATATATTTTTTATTCTAGATGAATAGGACATTCGGAGATTACTCAATGTTGAAACTTTATCGAAAATCACCTTGACATGTCCGTCAAGAAATGAAATAATTTGATTTGGAATAGTACAAATAGGAGCAAAAATTGAGTTTTGAGCATTTTCCAAATCACATTCAAGTTTTCTAGATTGAAGATTCCATAATATCCTTTCATGAGTCATGGTATTTGAATGAAGAGAGTTGACATCCACCAAAAGATTTTCTTCCTTAGGAGATGTGCGAAGAGCTCAAATATTGAGCTCACTATTCATCAGCTTGTAATAAATTCGATATATTATAGCAAATGCTTTTGAACGATCATCAATTTTGAAATTTTTCGTTTGAATATGAAGAAGATAAAAAGAGCATTAAGAATAGCTCCATCATTGAGATTGATAGTAAAATTTGGATAACAATTTGAAATAATTGTACCACTTTCAAGCTTTGATTCTAAAACGACTAATAATGAATTTTTAAATTTGAGAAGTCACTTATCTATAAGAGTTAAGAGAATAGGAATGTATAGGCCGAGTCTAAACAAAGTTTTGACAGCAATTTGAATAAGTCACACAAAGATATTTAAATCTCTTTCGATGGGTTTGAATAGTATCTTTTGAAAAAAGATTTATTTAAGCTGCTTGATTTTTAATAGCAAGAGTTTGTTCAAAAGTTTTGATATCATAATATTATCGAAAATCAAAATTTTCCATTTCATAGATAGAACTTTTGTCTACCGTTGAAATAGTCCAGTTATAGAGCTTTTGTTCAATTTGTGCAATTTGAAGTTCATGAAAATTGAATGTAGCTGATGTTGTTGCAGATACATGTTCTTGATATTCTTGATCTAATTCTTCTTCATGAAAAGTGTGTGAAAAGCTATCAGATTTACTATTTGATATCATAAACCAATGAGATATTAAAGACATAAATGAATAAAATTAAACTATAATGACTCACCACTATACACATAATGCTATACATCAAATATTGAGATGTTATTTGGCTGAATACATGCGTGCTAGACTTGGCAATGAAATTGGTTTTTGAGTTGAAAAACATCCTAAAATGATTAAATCCGTTATCTGCACGAATGAACTTTTCCCTAAATAATTACTAGGGATAGAGGGGTAATATCGTAATTAGGTGAGAATGAGAAGTAACTAAGCAATGTACAATTAAATGTATGCTGCAATATAAAAAAGACTTGAGAAGATATATCCTTGCAGCCATCGACATTTTCGAATACCTCGCTGTTGAACAAGAATTTTGGAGTTTTTAGGTTTTTATATGTTGCACAAACCGTAGCATTCGTTTAGAAATAAACATCAGAATCAAAAGCATAGCCATATGAATTACCTAAGATGATTAAAGACATGAGGAGGTAAGATGAGAAAGAGAGACAATTATTGCCACCTCTTGAGAGAACAGTATTCATTTACTGAGTTTGTGCTCGCTTCCAAAGCTTGACCCACTCTACCATATTTTCAGCAGCGCGAGCAAAAACAGGATTTGCCGGTGCCAGTTGCACTTTCACCGCTGCAACAATCTCAGAGACACAATCCTCTGCAGTAGCTGCCGATGTAGACAACCTCAATGATTGAAAGAAAGGAACAACGTCCTCCATCAATTTGACCCCTTCCCACTCTTTCTTCAGACTCTCAATGGCATTACCTCTTTCCTTTCGCCACACGTATGGAAGCCCACTCTTCACACCGAGCCTCAGATGATCACAGACAACCTTAACACACATCCCTGTCCATATGTCTTCCACTGTTTCCCACCTTAGGTTTCCTTCCTTTGCCAGCCTAAAAGCCGGTAGTAAAGCAGGCCCCACCAACTCACGGTTGAAACCTATGTTGATCCCACTCACAGGCATCATGGCCCTTGCAGGTACAGTAAGTACAGCATCAACATGCCTATTGTTTCTTAGCTCCGGCTTGAGGGCCTGTGTAGGTGCATCAAGATCGGCTAAATTCAGCCACAGCCCACATGACAGACCACAATCCACACCACTTCTCAAGCTAAATGGGTAGCCTCGAACAAAATCAGACCCCTTGCAGAAAGGGTCGTAGAGTGTATTGAAGAAAAAAGGTGTAGCTGGGGTTGAAAGGTTGGTCATATGCTGAGCAACAGCATCAACAAAATTCCCAGTACTATCTTTAGCTGGGATGCAGTCATCATCAATAGCAATAATGTATTTCTTTTGGGACATAAGATAGCCAAAGTACCGACAAGAGTAGCCAGAAAAAGATATAGCATTTGACGACGAGCCCAGAACACCATCTATATCAGACTTGGTATAGAGATTAAAGTTAAATCCTGCTGGAATCTCAAGTTTTCCTTTTAGGTCAGGATCTTGGACGATTATTAGATGGAATTGGGAGAACACTGGTCTCCACTCTTCCATGAATGATGTAAGATCTAACTGAAGGGCACCAATCACAATATCCACTTCATCATGGTTAATGCTGGTTTCAGACATGTTTTAGGATTTTGATCAAGAAAAAAGTCGAATAGTAAGATCAGGCTGTTCCTTAGAAGGGTATTTAGCAAAGATGCAGGATCACTAAAGGACAAACAGCATCAGAATTTCTCAGAGCATCCTGACAAGAATTAGGGAGTTAGTAGAGAACAACAATACAAACTCAATTAGCATAATAATTCAATACAGAATGACTTACGAGTGGGGAGGACAGGAATCAGAATGTGTTGGATATTAAGCGCCTCAATCACAGAACGGATTTCTTCTTTGCCAGTTGCCACAAACAGCTTTAAAATCCTCTCATTTAATTTACCAGCTTTCAAAGTTCTCTGGGGATCAAGAAAAAAGTTTGCATCAGTTTTTAAATAAACAATAAATGAACATAAATAATAAAATCATGTATCATCCCAGGGCTGCAGAATAGCATATAGCAGGATATGTTGGTCTCCTACAATATTAGCGCCAGATTAGTTATATTTTTGTTTCCATTTTTATATCCATTTCTTTAAAGACCAAAAGAACATGAACATATATCGTAGTCAGAATAAAGACATGGAAATTCTAATAAAAGATTATAAATGGTGATGAGCATGTTGTAGGCTAAAATTGCATATTAAGGCCACAACTGAATCAAGTAATATATTTCTAGAATTTTACTTCATGTGCCTTCTATCCACAACCAGATGGTCTAGTCCTGTAACAGTTCTTTTATCCTCAACAAGCACCAGAATAATCCTTGCATGGTTCTAGTCCTGCTAATATCAGAAACCTTCATAAACAGCTTTCCAAATAAAAGCATTTCCTCTACAACTCAACATTCATGAATTGGTTATTTCTTAAATCTTTATCATCTTAAAATAAAAGACCACACTTTCATCAAATTCCATACACCAACATGCATTCAATTTTCAGCCTAAAGCAAACGAAGCTAGTGTTGCTTCAATCAAGCATGGATTCAATTATTTGGATTCACTTGAGTCAAGAACACTCGAAAACCTGGAAACATGGATACTATTAGATGCTCACTTTAGTTCATGCAACATGTTAATGCCAAAGATTCCCTTGAGACACATCACTGCCTTAAATGTGGATAAATGTTCCAATCTGATAGATGCATTTGAACCTCAACTTCTAAATGATATTATTTAAAAAATAAAAATGAAAAGACCTCAAACAGCACCACCGTGTTTATTATTTAGTAATTGGACTTCTTAACTCGAAACCCCGAATACAAACAAGTACCATAAATCACATAGTTAAGAGAGATTGTATTACCAACTCAGATAAGTTCAGACATACATTTACACCACAAATATTGAAGGAAGATCCAATCTGATAATCATATTTGAATAGGGACTTCCAAATTATATCTTAAGAGAAGATCTCAACGCTGTCACCACCATGTCAATTTTAGCTTAGTTCTCTTACTAGCTCCAAAACATTAACACCAAAGTATGCATTTTTGTTTCGCTTCGGCCAAGAGCTTGATTGTTAGATTTAGATTTTAGATTCTTCCACTACCAAGCAAAAATGTGTTCATTAAAAATACACGTTAGGATTCATGAAACTTGTTAACAATTTTATACAACCATTACGAGAGTAGTTGTGGAATATTGTCAAACTCAATTTAAAACGAGATAATAAATTACAACCAATTAACCATCAATGATCTAGTTCACAGATCTTGACAGCATGCAACTAAAAAATATTACCCTTATAAAAATTAAAGAATAGAACTTCACCAAATATAGGCATCTCAAGTAGATGCAATTTAACCTACTCAACATAGTGGCATCGCCAGTCATAAAGCAACTCCTACTTACATGAGTTGAGAATCTGAAAGCAGGCACCATTTGGGACTAGTGCAATTAATTTCTTTTATTTTTACGTGATGCAGAGTTCATGGATCTAAAAGCCCTATGCATAGGGAGAGATATAGAGGGGGATTCGTTAAAAATAAAAAAATGGAGCTGGGGGCGCTCATTGGGGCACAGTCCACCACTTTAATCGAAATTTGACTTTAGCCTTACGATAAGAGGACTAATTGTTCAGTAAGGTGTGTACCAGAGAGCTCATTTGCTTTTCTCCTGTCTAAATATGAGATCTGAATATATGAGTTAGTATGGCATTAACATGAGATACCCCACCAGTTTTGACACTTGAAGGAATCCACCGAAATGGGTGAATATCAACGTTGGAAGAAACAAATTATCAATATACTTCATATTTGAAAGCAATTAATATTACAAATGAAATGTATGTATTATGGTTTTGAATTGGATTGGAAGAATCAATCAAATCGGTTGCCCCTGGAAAAACCTTGAGGAAGTGAAGGGATAGAGGGAAAGGAAAAACAAATAATTTGAGCCCGTTTGGTAGAGATTAAAATCGGATTAAAATTGAAAAACTAGTTTAGAGTGAGACCCAATAATGACCATATTTTCAATTTTAATTGGATTTTAATTGTTACCAAACATGCTCTTTCTTACTATGCCTTTTTTTTTTTTTTTTGGAGGAGAAAGAGAGTGGGACAACAACCTTACAGAATGACTAGCCTTTCTTCCTTAAAATTTGAGACATCCATCAACACAACTAAAATTTCTTGTAACAGTAATGTTCTTGTGGTGTTTTATAAAAGGTGGATTGGACAATGGTTGACAGTATCAAATAAGGAAAATAAACTAAGCTTTGCCTATTATAGGAGTTCAATCCGATCCAATAATATGTATCAAACATGTTTTCGTAGTATATCACTTTATCACCATTGTTAGGAGTAAGAGATCTATAATAGAATAAATTATGGTATTGTTATAAAGTCATCTATTACTTGTCAGTCTTCATACCATCTTTTAAAAAATCAGATCTAATGGAATCTACCAAATTGAAACGCTCTATATCATTCAAGTTACAAATGTTTGTTCTAAAGGTTGTGAAATTGATAACAAAGAGATTCCTACTTTCCCACTTCTTTTCAAATAGGCTAAATTGACACTACCGTCAGTACAGTTTTTTATGTTAATTCCACACCTCCAACTTCAAGCAAAACCTGTAATCCCAAAGCCTACCCAGCTCATTAGCCTTTCCTCCACCCCAATATCCCACCACAAAGGCCAAGCTCTAAAATTCTCCTCTTAAATAGCATTTCACAACCCATCAAGTAAAAAGGCAAAAGCTAACTACTTTGCACCTATCGCGGGCCTTAAGCAACCGATCAGATTAGATAGATATGCCTTCAACACAACATAGGTCATCGAAATGATCTCGGTTCCAAATGTTATTGAGAATAAATCATGAATCTCGTCACATTAAATTCGTAACTTTAAGTTTTTTTTCAATTAAAACAACTAGTAAAACAAAGAAGATATACTGTGTCGTTTACTTTCATTTCCCAACAGAGGACAAAAAGTATTCAACTAAAACCCAAAACTTACATTGTTACTACTTCTAGTTGCTAATTCATTTCTCAAATGGGTCAGAATAAATCCCCGATCTAAATATAAACAAAACTAAAAGCATAAAAAATTATCAAAAACAAAATCCCAAATCACATCAAGATACGCTAATAATTCATCAAATTAAGACAAACCCAATTAAAATTAATCAAAAGGGAACACAAAACAACAAAACAATCACGCTCTATACACATATGCACACAGTGACATACATCCATATACAAAAGAGGAACAGGCTGTGGGGGAGTGTAACGTACCGAGAAGAGCTCGAGAAGAATGTGTTCGGGGAGAAATGAAAGATCTGAAACGCTAGACCAGTTATTAACAGCAGAGTCAATTGCGAGCGAAACAAGGCTGGGCGGGTTTCTCATTCATCGATCGTACTTTCTCCGATTCTTACTCCCCCACCCTCTCCCGCTCAATTCCAGTATCATAAGACAAGAACAGGTCAAATGATCCAGCTAATGAAACTTTTATCGACAGATTATTCTCGAACATCGCGCTATGTCCCTCTTTGCCGGCTCAGAATATTATTATTTAACGAAAATAAATGGTCTGAAATTTGTAGTTTTAGTACAATTTATAAATTATTTATAATTGACCGATTTCACTTTTACTTAGAGCTTACGCGGTATAGTTCAAAATTCAATTAAAATTGAAAATATAGTCGTTATTGAGTATCATTCATTTAATAAAAATTAACAATAACGACTAGTTTTTTAATTTCATCCGATTTTAATTTTCTTGCGATTTTTGCTTAAGATAAATGGGCAGTGATTTACATTGTGGTAGAAAGAGTACCGTGTTACATCTAGACTGGTTCACGAAAATTAATTTGTCTTAATTTAGTTTAGATTTGGATCATGAATTTGAATTTAGCTTTCAATTTCGTCACTCCATTATAATCCTAGTTTTACCATTGTGTTTTTAGGATGTCATTTAGAAATTAGTAGAAGATCAGTAATAATACGATTTGCTAATTAAGCAATTTCTATTGGTTTGGAGGAAGATAAGTGACGGAATATAATAATGTCTAGTGACTTAATTGAGACAAATCAAAGTTCAAAATTTTCCTTATTTTAATATGAACAATTAAGTTTAAATAGAATATACTTAGTATTCTTTATTCGTGTTTGTTAAAATTTTCATTATTAGTTTCGTAAATATTAAATATATTTTATCATGAGATGAAAGGAAAAATGAGAAGCAACAAAGGGGGTAAGCTTTCCTTTTTGCAAATATCGGAGTAACCTCACGGAATTACATTTTTTATTTTATTTTATTTTATTTTTTGTCATGAAAATTGTTGGGAGATTCACTAATTAGCTCACAAATTATCCACAAATATATATGCCCAAAATAAAAATTGAATAGAAAGCCGAACTAAAAATAGTCTCAAACTAAAATATAAGCACCAAATAAACTGCATAAATGAACATAACACAAACTGGAATACACGAACAGGAAATTAAAAAAAAAAAAAAAATTGCAAGAAATGAACTTATCTTTATTTATCAAGCCCACAGACTACATTTCTCAAATTAGTGCTTCAATCTCAAGAACAACCACAGTTGGAACTCGAATCAGACCCCAAAATAAAGATACAAAAGTATAGTACTCAGACAAGACCGTTTATTATACAAAATAAGAGATCTCTCTTTGCAACACGCGGTTCACACAAGAACCCACACTCAAACCAAATGAAATCACTAAAAATTACAACAATGAGTGAAGAAAATAGAAATCAAATGAGTAGATTTGATTTCAACAGAAGCAGTAGAGAGAAACTCAAGAGAGCGGCATAGAAGAAAAGAGAGAGGAAAAGAAGAATCTCGAAAAGTGTGAAGTCTCAAACCCTATGACCCTTTTAAGTGAGTCACTCAACAGTCACCAATCCAATGGTGTTGGAGGTGACACATGATGACATCACATGCGTCCATCAATCAGGTAGGATAAAACACGATTTCAAGCTTCCATCAACAAACACGTTTTTTTTTTTTTTTAGAAACCAAATAGATTTTTGGGCTGGACTTCAATTCCAGTTAGGCCAACTTATTTTAGCCCAATGGCTATAGCATCATTGTGCCAAAATCCCTTCAAAAATAATTAAATAAGATTAGAATTTTCTAATTGTTATATATATATGTATAGTTTTATTCTCGTGTTTTACTTTATTTCTCAGTATGGACATACATATTTAAATACAATTAAATTATGGGCTGTCTAATTATTTGGGCCATATAAGTGATCTATTATTTGGGCTCTAGAAACATCCCATGGGTATGGACCAATACTAGTTCAATTAGGGTTGATCTGTTTATAGAAGGGAAAATTGTGTAATTGGGTCAAATAACATCTTCTATAATATAGTTTGGGATTTTAGCCTTTGACCAAAAAAACATGTTTAAAATAAATAGTTTAAATTATAATTTATAAACTACCTCATATACCCTTATTCAACAAAACTAAATGAGCAGAAACGTCAACCATACGTTTAAAACGATTAGATGCCGTTTTAAGTCACGCCTCGATTTCACTCAAAAATTAGTTTTATCATAGTTTGAAACATCTTAGTAGACTTGTACGTGTTGAATCAACTAATTTATTGAGTATCTTTTGTGGACACGAGGAAATATAAAGTGAAACGAATACATTTTTTTGTTAAAACGGGGTATCTATTTCACTCTGAAACTAGTAAAACAGTGTTTGAAACACCATACATGACTCGTACACATTGAACGACTACATGTGCTATGTTTTTGGATACTGTACTTGCTACTTAGTTTTTCTTTATTGTCAAGTGCAATGTAGTTTACTACCATAGAGTAACTCGCTATAGTTTGAATAAATGTATCAATGGACGTAGCTATGATTTCAATCTTGGGGGGCGAAAATACTAGGGATGGAGGGGGGCGGAGCCCCCAAAATTTTTTTTAACTAAGAGGATTGAAAACGACGATTTTGAGTATCAAAATAGGTCAGTTAGATTGACTGACCAAAAAGACAATCAGTTTATCGATACAAAAATAATATATCCATCTATGTGTTTAACATTATACAAATTGAAAACATGAACGTTAGATGGACATAAAAAAGACAAAAAATAAACTGTCTATCTATATAACAGATGGTAGAGATAACTTAGACATCTGAAATTAGTCATTCCGTAAGGGTTTTTAATTAAGTCGGCTAGGGAATTGAGTTTTAATTAGTTGGGCTTGGGAATTGGGAATTTAGCTTTTAAATTGAATTTGGGTCATTTATTTATTCAAGTAACTATTAGATCTTTTGTTTAGGTCTAAGATTTTTGTATGGTTGAATTTTAAAGGGTAAGTTATTGGGTCAATATTTATTAGTGGAAAAAAAATTCAAAATTTTGCGGGGGCGAGTCAAATTTTTTTTAGGAAACTGAAAAATACATTACAAATTAACTAGGAATAGTGGACCAGCGGACAATGTTGGGGGCGGTCGCCCCCTTGCCCCCTAGCTCCGTCATTGAATGTATCGATCGCAACGTCGAAATAGAGTTAAAACTCTCATCCATAAACTTTCGTGTGGTTACGGGCATGAATGAGTTGAAACGAACACTAAATGAGTAGAAACGTCAGTTATACGTTTAAAACGACTAGATTCCGTTTTGGGTCATGGGGTATCGATTCACTCCGAAATTAGTAAAAGATGTTTTGAAACATCATACATGACTCGTACATATTGAACGACTACACGTGCTATGTTTTCGATACCACACTTGCTACTTACGTTTTTCTTTATTGCCAAGTATAGTGTAGTTTCCTACCAGATTATGGGGTGACTCATTATAGTTTGAAAAAATGTGTCGACCGCAACGTCAAAATATAGATAAAACTTTCATCCTTAAGCATTCATGTGGTTATAGTCGTGAATGAATCGAAACGAATACTAAATCAGTAAAAACGTCAGACATGTGTTTAAAACGACCATATGCCATTTTGGTTTGCACAAATAGTGATGTTGTTATAGTTATCAAAAATCTTATAAAAATAGCTATCAAAATTTATAAAAAATCATCACAATTTCAAAATTAAATTCAACAATTAACATACATCCATCCATAACAAACGTGAATGAATAGAACTGAACACTAAATAAATAAAAACGTCAACCATACATTTAAAACGATCAGATTCCATTTTAGGTTGCAAGGTGCAATTTCATTCAAAAACTAGCAGATCGTAGTTGGAAACATCTTAGAAGATTTGTACATGTTGAATTAACTAATTTGTTAAGAATATAATGAAATTTGTATTACTTACCTTTATTCATAGTGAAGTAGAGTGTAAGTTACTTACAGAACAATAGTATTGGTTACCATCGGATGAACTTTGTATCAACTTGCCGTTCATATATGATAAAAACTTGAATTTGTTAATTTTTATATAAATATAAGTGAATATAAAGTGAAATGAATACAAAATTAGTTGAAATGACAACTAGCCATTTACAATGTCAGCATGTCATTTTGGGTCACAGAGTCTCAATTTCACTTTAAAACTGTTCGATCATATTTTTGAACATCTTAAAAGACTTATATAAATTAAATAAACTATCTTTTTGAATATCTTATCTATAATTGAAACATAATGAAATTTAGGATATTTACCTTCATTCATATGAAGAATAGTATAGTTTACTCATGGAACAATGTTGTTGAATTGAAGCGGACATTAAATGAGTAGAAACATCAACCATACGTTTAAAACGATCATATGTCGTTTTGGGTCACGATGTCTCAATTTCACCCAAAAACTAGTGGATCGTAGTTTGAAATATCTTAGTAGACTTGTACATGTTAATTAACTAATTTATTGAGTATCTTATGTGGATAGGAGGGAATATAAAGTGAAACGAATATAAAATTTGTTAAAACGGTACTTAGTCGTTTAAAAATGCATGTTGAATAATTACATGTTTTTTCTCTTTTGCCTTATACCCTAAAATCTAAACCATATACCCTAAAACCTAAACCCTAAATGGCAACATTCCTTTTAAAATGATTAGATGCCGTTTGGGGTCACAGTGTATCG